>PVIJ01006833.1:29304-88210 GCA_004024925.1 Scalopus aquaticus
GCAGCAGCGATGCGAGTTCGACGCCCGGCCGGGGAGAATCCCACATGGTGCGGCAGACCTCTCCTGCCTCGCCCGCTGCTCCCCTCAGCAGTGTATTTCTGATCTGCCTGTTCTGCTCCCCACTCTGTCTCTGGTGAACCCTCTCGCCACCCCACACCTCTGGCCTGTACCCCAGCTGTATGTATAAATAAATAAATTTAAAAAAAAAAAATAGATCGACCTTGGAAAAAAACAGAAAGTCTTACTTACGTGGTTTCTTTTGCTTTTAGTAGTCTCTCCCTTTCAAACACAAAGTCTCTGCCTTCCCCAATTCACACATCCAAGAAATTTAATACAATGAAGTGGGGAAAGAAGTAAAATTAAATTGAATGACACCAGATTGAAACAGTCAAATCAATTCTTGATGCTGGAGAATGAATTAAGGGGTGAAAGGAAGAGATGTTTTTCCTTCCCAGGCACAAATTGTACTCCCATTAAAGCCAATAACCAGCTGTGTGACTGTGAACTGGTCGAGAAACCACAAGACCAGATGACCTCCAAGGTTCCTTTCCAACTCAGAGTCAGCATCAAAGGCCACAGTGCTGCTCTCTGTAAAGTCAAGTCTGATGGGGAGGTTCAGTCTAAATATAATCATCTTTTAGAAAGAATCCTTGTACTATTCAAGTATGTAGCTTAGCTCAGTTATTAGGAGCACAAGCTCTACTCATACAAAGTAAAGGTTTGGTCAAAAATTAATTCTAGGGCCTCCCCGGTGGCGCAGTGGTTAGGCGTTGAGCTGTGGAGCTGTCGACAGCAGCAACGCAAGTTCGACGCCCAGCCTGGGAGATTCCCACATGACGCAGCAGACCTCTCCTGCCTCACCCGCTGCTCCCCTCATCAGTGTGTTTGGGTCGATCTGCCTGTTCTGCTCCCCACTCTGTCTCTGGTGAACCCTCTCACCGCCCCCCACCTTTAGTCTGTACCCCAGCTTGTCTGCATAAAAAAAAATCTTTTAAAAAAATTAATTCTAAACATTTGCTATATTTTGAATTAGCACTTTCTTAGTAATACATTTGGAACTCACATCTGTGTTTATAGAAGCAAATTCTGTTTATATAGTACTAAGAGATGCTAAAATAAATTTTTTTGTGGATTTTGCACACACAGGTTAACTATCAAGAAATCTCATTTATCTAAGCCCTTCCTTCAATTTTTCTTTATTTAAAATCTTGATCCTACTTATCTAAACAGGATTCTCTTCTACTGGATTTAATTTAAATAACTTCAGAAACGAAAAAAGTGAACTTATCCATGAAATTGTTTACTTTTTTTTACTTGTCCTCAGTACAATTCAATTGCCATAACCATTACTAATGATAAACTAAGGAAAGCTCCTCAAGCAGACACTATCTCCTTTCAGATAGGAAAAAACATAACTAACCTTTAACAGGAATTTATTAAGCATTGACTGTATGATGCACTAGATGTTTGGGGGGAAGAGAGTCTTTAGAGTCTCCACTCTCAAAAACTTACAATAACTGCAATATTCAGTATTGCCTAAAAATGCAGTGGAGAGCAGATGTTTCATTCTCTTAAGCTTGATGTAAAAAGAAACATCCTAGAGGCTACTAGTGAGGGGTTGGAATTGCAAGTACAATTCCTCGCCTGCAGAAGCCCACCTAGCAGAAAGCTATAAATTTCAGGCTATAAATAGGAAGACTTATACTTTTTCAACAGTATATTTTTACTTTACTGTGTATAGCGTATAGGAATTTCCACTTTTCCAATTTTCCTACTTTCATTCCAACGTGAATTCATATAAGCAAATTATAAGGTATCATGTGTAAAACATGTCAACCTCTTGAAAGACATTTTAGAAGTCCAAGTACACATTTAGGAAAGTCAAGAATGAACATGCCTAGTGATTAATAAACCACTGAAAGTATGTTTTTCCCATTGTATTTTTCCTTTTAATTATATTCATAAGATGTTAAATCTTATTAAACCAAGGCTTTATCACTGGAAGAGATTACAAAACTCATCAAATTAATTAGTTCATTAGATAACAAGATAATATGCTCTACCTTAGCTGTTTAAGTAGAAATTCCTAGGTTGAATAAGAACACAAGAGAAGGTGTCTCTTTCATGTACACATAGGCCTATGCTGTGTTCTCAGTCACCTAAACCATAGGAAAGATATGTTTCTTAAGGTTAAGCCAAAAGGATTGTGTTTGTCATTCTTAAGATTAGAAAGTTACCTTTCTCTAGTATATATTTCAGAAGAACAGTAAATGAAAATACCCAATGGTTGAAATACTGCAATTGAAAAGAAACGTTAAATAGATCTATGAAGAAAAATTGCTAAAGCCTTTTGAGATACAATAAATTCAATTCAGTCTCCCCAGTAAGAGCAAAGACAGTCCCTTCAGAACTTTTTAAAAATGAGGCAAGAGCTCATGTTCCCTCTGACAGAACAAGTGTATTCATTTTTCCCCAGTCTCAATGACTACAGGTTCATTAGGGCTAGTTCACAAGGATACCACATCAGTCAGGAAGACCTGTGACCAATGGCTCTCAGAACTAAAGGACTAAACAGGAAACAAAATTCCATGACCCCCAAGTATGGTAAATGATGAATGACAAGAAAAAAGTTGGCCTATACTGACCATGGAAATCCCTTTCCTTTAAAGGGAAGTTGTTTGCTCAAAGGCTTAAAGGTGAATTATGAAGTAAATCATGTTCTGGAAAAAGACACACTAGTTGATAAAAAGATGATTTCTCCAATAATAATAGAACATCAAAATATTTATAATCAGGTGCTATCACTTAAGCTGACATTCTCTATTTCCCATCATTTTTATCAACCAAAGAATAGCAGGACATGCAAGTTTATAAAACTTGAGTACAGAAATATCCCAAGGAAATTCCATTTCATATGTGTTCCCCAAACTAAAGTTTTATCAGCACCAGTTTTCTTATGAGCAATGTGAGAAGGAATAAAGCATAAAAAGAGATGTAAGACAGATGTAAGTACAGAGTATGCTGTATGAAAATTTGCTCTTCTGGAAAAGAAATTTAAATTTATAGGGAATCTTTCTTAAAGATTATCCACTATCTTTTTCCCCTCCTTTAGGGGAACTAAACTAGTGGCTGATTATATTAAAAGAGCATCCTATCATTTCCATTCTAGAAAGTGTTTCAGAGAAACATACCTCAAAATATAACTTCTGCTCAATGGCAATCACACAGTCAATTCTACTGGTTTGACATTCTAACAAGACTAACAATCTATTTATCGAATTCCTATTACAAACCTCAATGTTATGTGGAAATCCTGGCTCTGAAATTCAAAAGCTATGCAACCTTGAATAAATTTCTTAAATTCTCAAGTTTCTCAAACTCTCAAGTTTCAGTACCCTTGTCTCTAAAATACTGGTTTGTATGCAACTACTTTTTGAGAGTCAACTTAGAAGAATACCATCCTCTTTATTCAGATGTTCCACTGGGAAGGGAGGTACATGAGTCAACCTAAGGAAGACTACGATATATTTGGGGATGTTTTAGAATAGTATTCAAAATATCAAGCAGGTTGTTCTGGACCCTTCCAATGGTTCAAGAACAGTGAGATGCTATAAGCAACCATTTCTGTTGCATATGAATAAATGTAGGCCCAACAGTTACTAAGATGAAAATAGGTCTGAAGACATCAATCACTGTCAATTCCACTGTCATTCCACTTTTGGAAATTGATCCAGAATGCAGTTAGAATGCAAATATTGAGTATAAAATGACTGCAGCACCTACAAATTTCAGGAGTCTCTAAATTTCCTATCTGATATGTAGTAAGTGGAAGGTGAGGTTCTGTCGCTTCTGATTGATACTACCAATATAGTTTCAAATGGAAAATCATGTGCTAGAAATTTGACTTCTGTGTCGAGAAGTCAAAACAGATTGCCTTGATTGAGAGAGAGGAGATGGTTGGTCCAAAATTGTCCAGAAAATGTCTTGAGTTATGTCAGGTTCATTTCAAATCTTCATATTGCTGTAATGATTTTCCACCTAGAGAGTACATGATTTTATTATTCTTCACTTTACTGTGTTTCACAGATATTGCATGTTTTACATATTGAAGGTTTGTGGCTACCCTGCAATAGGCCTAAGATGTGTTCTCAAAAGTATATGCTCACAGAACCTCCCTGGTGGTGCAACCAGTTAAGTGCAGCACTGTGAAGCAATCCAGGGCCACTGCAGCATGAGTTTGATACCCGGTCAGGTAGATTCCCCCATGGTGTGGCGGACCTCTCCTGCCTCGCCCGCTGCTCCCCTCAGCAGTGTACTTCAGTCAATCTGCCTGTTCTGCTCCCTACTCTGTCTCTGGTGAATCCTCTCACCACTCCACACCTCTGTCCTACACCCCAGCTTGTATGCATGAACAAATAAATCTTTTTAAAAAGTATATGCTCACTCTATGTCTCTGGGTCACATTTTGGTAATTTTCAAAATATTTAAATTGTGCGGTTGTTTCTGTTATAGTGATCTGCAATCGGTGACCTTTGGTGCCTCTATTGTAAAGGGGTGGGGGCATCATGAACTGCTCCTATATAAGATGGCAAACTTAATTGATAAATGCTGTGTTCTAACAACTCTACCAACAAGCCATTCTTCCCATCTAGCTACCTCTCCACAGGTACCCCTATTCCCTGAGACACAACGATATTGAAATTAGGCCAATAAATAACCCACAATGGTCTCCAAGTGTTCAAATGAAAGGAAGTGTCACATGTCTCTCAGATTAAATCAAAGGCTAAAAATTATTAAGCTTAGTCAAGAAGTCATGTCAAAAGCTGAGACAGGCTGAGAGCTAGGCCTCACGTAGCAAAAGATCAACCAAGTTGTGAATGCAAATGAAAAGTCCTTGAAGAAAATCAGAGCTACTATTTCAGTGAACATATGAATGATAAGAAACTGATACAGCCTTATTGCTGAGATGGAGAAAGTTTTAGTCTGGACAGAAGATGAAGCCAGCCACAATATCCCCTCAAGCCAATGCCTAATCTAGAGCAAGGACCTAACTCTCCTCAATTCTATGAAGGCTGAGAGAGGAGAAGACATCACATAAGAAAAATTTGAAGCTAACAGAAGTTGGCTCACGTGTTTCCAGGAAAAAGCTGTCTCCGTAACATAAAAGTATAAGGTGAAGCAGCAAGTATTAACATATAATCTGCAGCAAATTATACAGAAGATCTAAGATCACTGATGTAAAATTTCACCATTTAAATCAATCCCATATTGTTTTGTATAATCTTATTACTTGGATCATTTTTTTATACTAGAACCTAATAACATGCCTACTCTGAGAAAAAGCTGAATGATTTGAAGAGTAGAATATAATTCAAGATGGTCATATTTTTTTCTGGGAAACACTGATGAAAAGCCATTATTGCCCAAATTTCTGTAAATGTGACAATCTAGACTAAAAGCACTGTGGGTTTGGTTACAGTTGCAGACTAATTAACTTTATTATCTTTTTCTTTTCCTCAAGTCACACGCCAGTGAAAATCTGCCTCTGTAAGAGATAAAGCTTCTCAACCACAAATATTAATTTTTAGGTCATATCTCACAATCCTGCCCAGTTTAAAAATCACTCTCCCACTAAAATTGACTAGTTTTTACATCATTTCAGGATATAAAAATATTATTTAATCAGTCATTCAGAAGTCTGCTCGCCTACATTCCATTAGTGCCCTTCTATAGCATAAGCATTATAAAGTTTATATTCTTGGACAGGTCAGGATGACTGTGAAAAATTATTAGAATGCCCACTGACAGACACTGTAACCCAAATGAATGAGTTAGAGGACTAATGAGAAGCAGGATTGTATCCACTTTACAGAAATACAGCTGACTATAAGATTAGAAGAATTTTTAATGTTCAGCTGCTTATCATTTTCTGATTAGAGTTGTGGTGGGGAGGAACTGTGAGGAAAGGCAAGTTGCACTCTTCTAAAATTTTAATAAAGTTATACTGGTTAGCAGGAGTCTAGACATATCATGCCTAGAATAAATGTAATCAAGTTAAAAGATACCAGCTATAAATACAAAATTTGGAAAAGTTGAAAACTCAGGACGTAAAAGGTTCTTTAGAAGATGAATTATCACAAGGGCTTCTACCCCAAAAGGAGGAGGAAAGATTTAGCAGGTAAGATGTTTTGAAATGACCAACATTCTGGAAATTAAAGATGTATAGTCACATGCCCTGCAACTCTTTTCTCAATTAATTTGCATATTAAGTCTCAAAGAAGAATAGTGAGGTGAATATATTAATTGGCAGTGAGGTCTTCTCTAGTCTTCCACACAGAATAGTAGTGGGAAATTATGTAGACTTCCTCAGTTAGTAGATGGGGATGATTATCTACCAGCACTAGACAGAAAGGTTAAGAAGAATCCACTAACTCACGGGAAAAAATAGAATAAATTGATACTTTGTATTAACTAACTTTCCTTAAAACTCCATTAATTAACAATGAAATCAAGGGTCAGCCCTGCTAAATAGCACTTACAAAAGCAAAATAATTCCCTGCTAATTGCAAGTATAAACAACTCTGTTTAAAGTCATAAAACAAGAGACCATAAATCAAAACAGTCAAATGATTATTGTCTCATGTATTATGCACATTTTCTCACCAGCAAAAACCTGTCCAGCAAAAATACAAAATGACATGTTGAAAGCAATGTTAAAAAATATCCTTGATAAACTCAAGCAACCTCTCTTAAGAATTTATCTTAATAAAATTAATTCTGCCTCAAACTTGAACGATTCATGATGTGTAGAATAAAGATCCCTCACAAGGCTTCACTGTGGTTTTCAAATCCCCTAAATGCCATATAATACTGACTAAATTTAATCCAACTCTTTCCCACTTGAAAAATGAGTAGATTGCATTACTGTACCCACTGACACTGGTGCATACTTTTTCAACAAAACCTACAAGTTAGGTTTCATTAACATATTGAATTTCTAAGTACACGCCAAATAATTGGTATCACAACAAAGAAATGTACTCCCCGGGGAATATAATACATACAAATATAAATAAATATGTAAATTTGAATTTGTATCTAAATAGATATAAATAATATATATGCACACATACACACACATATATATGTACATACACATATATATTCTGCTCCATATCTAGGATAAACATATCCAACTCAATACCCAGTACAAGTCAAATTTTGATATAAAGTAAAGGGAAGGAAGTGAAAATTCACACTTAGGCCTCTGTGGTAGCAGTTTTTAATAGTTATGTTCAAATCAATATATGGGTACTGAAGTTGGTATACTCATAACATATCCTCATAATATAAGGTTAGGAATGAAAATGGACTAAACCATTTTCATTGAAGGTCACTCAAGCAGAAGTAATTATGAGCACTGTATTGAGAAAAATAAGGTATGAAACAAAAGGGGTTGCAGAATTAATTTCCAGAATAAAACACTGTCCACGGGGAGATAAAAATGGACAAAAGTCTTAAAGACAGAACAAGATTTTAAGAATTTCTTAAGTCAATATTCAGAGATCCTATACTCTATGTAAATTACTTCACTAGCAAGAAAATCACGGAGACTGACACTGTACAATGGATTGTAACAAAACACTGTTGGAAGGTATTGTCTAACAATTTCTGTCACTGATTTTCCGTCCATTACTAGCGGTGACTAAGAGCTTTTTGAATTGAAAACATTAAAGGGCTGTGAAAAGGAACAAAAGCAAGTGAAGCAGAGCCATGAAGAACATGAAAGGGCTGGAGTGGGGGTCGGGCTTCACGTTGCCACATCACTGGCAGAAAGCAGGGTTTTTTCCATGTAGCTGAAAGTACATTAATCTTGAAAACCTAAGAAAATTCAGCAATAATAGTATGACCTGATGCAATTTATCCCATTTAGAAAAGCTAGCTAATGAACTGATGTCAATTAGAAAAGGAAAGGATGAAGCATATTTTTAATGTAAATTTACAAAAGTCTTTTGTGCTAAAAAATGAATTAGAATTAAGGAATTTGTTATCATTTTGTCTAAATGAGCACACTTTAAAATAAACATTTGGATCCCATAAGACCTATATAAATTGGTCAAGAATTCATCCATTTATCAAATTCATTTGCAGTCAATCAAAACCTCAGACGTACAAGAACCCAGACATCAACCTATTGCCAAGAAGTTCAACTCTGATAGACCACTAGGAGAGAAAAATCATATGACTGAGCAGATTATTTTATTTTAGATTCATGACTGTGCATTCCCATCTCAGACAACTGTTTAATACCTTTTCCTCCTTCTTCAACCACCCAAACACATACCCTATCCCAACCTCTGCTGAAGACCTCTCAACTTTGTTGGGAAAGCAAAAACCTTTATAAGAGTTAAGTCCGCTCCAAAGTCCCCACCGTCAAGTTACAAACCCCTATATGGATTCCTAATTTCCCTTTCTCCCTCTGTTGCCAGGGAGAGGTGTCCCTGCTCTATTCAAGGCTCATCCCCACGACATGTGCTTTAAGGAGAAAATGTAGGGAGGACCAGAGATGACTTCCCTCCTCTCTACCTTTTGAAATACCATTTGTCAAAGTAGCTATTTCATCCCACTAGACTATAAACTCCAGAAGAGCAGATTCATCCACACTACCTCTTCAACATATGAAAGTGTTCATATGTAGTAGGTGCACAATAAAAGTCCTTGAATGTTTGTTGCAAATTAAATCTTCTTCTCCTTCCACTCCCATCGCCAGCACTATCAAATTGCACCCCCAACCACATTCGAGGAAAATTAATCACTCCCATAACACTTCTATTCTTCCTATAATAGAAGGAACTTTTAAGATATATATTCTTCTTTATTTTGATTCTTATTCCACACTGTAAAGCAAAGTACTTAAGAGGAAAAACTGTTATTATTTGTTGCTTACTGAATTTTAAATAATGCCTGAATGAACTCGGTAAGAGTCTTTAAATGAACTGAGGGAAAAATCTGAAACCACTTTAGGAATTAATTTCTAATTCATCCCCTATTACTTCACAAGAAATATGAAAGATAAAAGTATCTATTTAATGATAACAAAAAATAACTTTTCTTCATTTGAAAAAGTCATTTAGACACACAGTAGAGTACACTGAGAAAAATTGTCTCGTCTGTAACAAGAAAACAAGAACTAAAAATGATTTTTCCCCAATAATATAGAGTAAGGCAACAAGCCAAGTCAATTGGCCAAGTCAATTGACTACTCTGTCTCACTGACACCGAAAAGAACTTTCCTATTCCACCAATTCACACCTTAGATTTTAAGATTTTTGTTATTTTTGGAGGTATTTGATGATTTTATTTTGTCAACAAAAGCAGGGTAAAGTTTTAATTCATTTATTTGTTATTCTAAATGAAATGTGGGTGGTGTGAAAAGCTCTATAATAAAGCTAGAATTTTTTCCAGGCCGTAACACACAGAGCTAAACAAAAGCCACTTCTAAAAAAGTACCCTCAGAGTACAATAGCTACTTTTCTATGTGGATTCCTACAAGATAATGATTATGTCAGGAAAACTCCTAACTTCCTTTTTTCTTTAAGTCTTGTGTTTCCCAATAGAGGTCACATTCACAATGTGGAAAATGATGCTCTTAGAAAACTCTCAAAGACTTACTAATCCAAATAAAGTTAAAAATTAAATATCAGAAATTTCATGTTTTTGGTTAATCATGAAAGGAATAAGCAATGAAGCAAAAAGCTCTACATTAATTGACTCTTCTTCAATTCATTTCCTCAAAGTGAAAGTGGTAGATTTCACCGAAAATAAAATACGATAAAGCTATGTCTGCATAACTAGTGAATGTAGCCAGCCCAGTTTCCAATAAAGTTAATATATATGGCAGAATGACATGGACAAGATTTACAGTCTAACATCTTTAAGTATAATTTACTGGAAGTAGTTTTAATAGTGGTAAAAAAGAAAAGGTTCCACATAGTTACTATAATTCAATATTGCTATTTGCATGGATGATTATGAGCTATTTTTTTAATCCTTTAGTTCCGGCATTCATGTATACAAACCATTGTAATGTCAAAGGCAGTAATTAAACTGCCAGTTGTTTTAATCTATTCAAAGTGAAAATATTCATATGGAAAGCTTTATAAAGAAAATAGTTTTATAAAACACAAAGACAAAATGGTCAGTTAAATCATACTAAGAAATTGAAAAACAAATTTTTAAATCTTTCTAACAAAATATAAATAGTCCCTCTAATTTTCATTTGCGCCACATATAACTGTACTCAGGTTTTTTTAAGATGCAATAATTGAACTTTAGTCAATCATGTCCAATTTTTAGGATGCCTTTAGAATTGAAGTCTAAGACCACAATGAACAAAAAGCAAGTATTTTGCTGCTTCACAGCAGGACACAGATTCCTTTTCCTAAGCAGAATTCCAGACATTCCATGTGTTTCCTATAAAAATAGAAGATGTCCATTTTAAAGTAGGCCAGTCTGAACTCACACTAGCATAAAATTCCCAAGAAATGTACTTACTATGAAAAGGCTTATATTTGATCTTGTAAGCAAACTAGAGATTTCTACTCTTCATTTCCATCCTTACTCTCGCTTTCAACCCTTCCTTATAAGACACTCGACATTGTAAAGAAATGTGGGTGAAGTGCTTGATTCTCCATCCTTCCAAAGAAGGGGCACTTTAAAAATACTGATTTGAATAATAATAGTTAAAACTTATCAGGTCTCATAATTCAGTGTCTTTAGAAAAATAATTTTTAAATAAATAATCAACAACATGGATGGAGCTAAAAGGCAACATGATTTTTTTAACCTAGTGTGACACTACACTCTAAAATATGAAGAGTATTAGGTTTTAACAAGACCAGGGGTTTTTTGGTTTTTTTTTTAAGTGTAGACATCAGAGTAAAGACTTGGCTCCTAGTCTTTGTGGTAGCAAATATACAGCTTAATGCAAGGAGGATTTACATGGTCTATGTCCAGCCTCACACAGCCCCAGCAGTGAGGTGGGAAGTTCAAAGTGGTCAGGAGAGGATGATGAGAGCTTTCTAAATCCTTCAAAGTTTCATTGTGCCCCTATCCTTTGCCAGAATCACAATAAGCAACTATGAGTGAAAACAGATCTAGTCACTGTCCCTGTCCTTATGGAGCCACAGTCTGATGAAATAAATAGGCAAATCATACACACAAAATCATGTAATTACTTCCTGTGATCAGTTCTAAGAGGCAGTATTAAAGGAGAATAAGAGGATGATCCAGTCTAGTCTAGGGATCAGCAAAATCTTTCCCACAGGGAATAATGCTTACACCAAGTAGGAGTTAACCAGGTGTAAAAGGAAAGGGAAAGAGCATTCGAGCATTCCAAGAATGTTCTTATTAGGAATTAGGAATCAGTATTCAGCATGAGCAAAGGCAGAAGCAAGAGGGGCAAAGCCTGTTAGAGCAGCTAATGGGGGTGGGGAGGGGAGGAAAATGTAGTGGTCATGGATTTGAATGAAAGATGAAGTTGGCAAACTCCAAGCAACAGTCAGTACCAAGTATTTGACCTTCATAAAAGTATAGGAAGTAGGGAAAAACAGAATTGGAATTCCTATAGAATATATTGGTTGAGTGTGGCCCATATTAGATGGAAAAAAATTGCTAGTCTATTACAGTAAACAATCCTAGGATAGTAACAGGAGACTAAGCCAAGAGAGTTGCAATGGAAAAGAAAAAAGTGAGCAGTCTTTAATGATTTCATATTTGGTACTTTCATTGATCTTCTAATAAACTGTATCATTAAAATTAAAAAAGTAACCTCCCATAAATATTTGTTGATACAGTCCATTTTATTATTTTATTCCATGCTTCTTCCTCTCCTCTTTTTTAAAAAAATGCTTTTCCCATCTCTTCTTGGAATGGCCCCACATTGTAGAAAGATCTTCTCCAGAAAAATCCGTTAATTTATTTCCTAATGCATCAACACTAAAGGTATATGAAAGATACAAAAGGAAAAAATGTAAGGTGGAAAACTCTACTCTGCCTTCAAGTTCAAATCTTCATTTTTCTACAACTTTTACAACTTGACTTGTTTTTGGTATTTAGAAAATTAGCACATGTTGTGTTTCCTGCTATGAACATCAATACATGCACCTGTTCTATTTAGTGAACATATGAACTTCATTTCTTTTATTGAACAATCAGTACTCTGAAGATTGGGTGCCAGAAGGACTTCTCTGTCAGAGTTAGAGAGAAGACAAACTGGAAGGTCATATCAGTTGGAATCTAAATCCATAGCCTTTCTTGTTTACACACCAGCTCTTAAGTAACTACAATTTCTGTCTCTCACCTTTTCCTCACGTACATTGGCCACCCATTTAAAAATAACAAATATGTCCACTGCAGCATGACATTAATTTGCCAAAGACTAATAGTAGAACACAGAAGTTATTCTTTCCAGCTTTTCCCCAAAACTAACTCTAAGATAACAATCAAACTGACCAATTTTCATTGGTCACATGAAAAAAATGCCGGTGTTAATAGTAAGAGAGCCCCATGTGGTAGATCTCAGGCCCTGACCCTCTACGAAGGACTCTCAGCCCAGCTGGGGAGCATGTGGTTAACGTATAGATTCCGGCAGGCAACTCCTTTTGGCCAGCCTCAGCTTCTGAGAGCCACTGATCTGAGGTCACACATTCTCAGAGGTGGCCTATAGTCAGTGACTGAGCAAGGGGGAGAGAAAGGACGGTCACTTCAGTCAACATAGGACACTGCTGATTGGAAATCCTCGTTCCATAGTTGCCCCTTTGGGTCCATGGAGGCTTGTCAAGTCTGTTGCAGTGCAGCTTCTTGTTCTGCCCAAACCTGTTTCCTCCCATGCCTATTACAGGCAATAGTTCTTAAACCCTATCTCAACACTACTGCCAGAGAATTCAAATTGCCACACACTCCTTACTTTGAGATATTAGCATAAAAGTTAACTACATATCTGAACTGCCAAGAACAGGCCTGTTGAGTAACTTGATTTGCCACTGTTGCATTAATTAATAGAAGTATATTTTTGTTTCACATGTTAGGCAAATCAAGTCCTACTTGATACTTTTTTAAAATCTCAAATTAATTTAATCATATGCCAAGTTTGAACATTTGACTTTTTCTTCCAAGCAACTTTAGAAGGAAGCCATGAAGCTAAAAATAAAAGGCTGAAACTTAAAGTAGCACAAGTAATATAAAGATAGTGATATTGTGACAGCACTGTTACATGGTACAGAGATCTACTATGTTAAAAATAGATTATTCCGGGCCTCCCCGGTGGCGCAGCGGTTAAGCGTTGCGCTGTGGAGCTGTCGGCAGCGGCGACGCGAGTTCGACGCCCGGCCAGGGAGAATCGCACATGGCGCGGCAGACCCCTCCTGCCTTGCCCGCTGCTCCCCTCAGCAGTGTATTTCTGATCTGCCTGTTCTGCTACCCGCTCCGTCTCTGGTGATCCCTCTCACCGCCCCAGGCCTCTGGCCTGTACCCCAGCTCGTATGTATAAAGAAAAAAAATAGATTATTCCTTCTGCAACCAATACAGGAGGGAACTTTTGGCCTATCTGCTCTGTCTAGTACATGTTTAGGGATTTAGGATGAACATTTTCCTTCATACCATATATCATCAAAACAAAAATACACAGTTAATAAAACATGATTTCTAGTTACAACAGATCATTTCAGTTATCTTTCAGAGGATTAGAATCTTTCTACTCTTACAAAGTACAACTTTCAACTCTATCTCAAAAAATAAATTCTGAAATATATAAAAAAAGAATAACATAAGTAGGGTTAATTTTATGGTGCATGTGCAATTCCATTATGCACACGATTGCAAAAACAAGTACAATGACCAAAACATGTGATCTCTTTTAGTCTAGTTTTCCATACATTAAACAAAGTTGGTTCTATAACTGCTTGGCATTAATAAATTAACAATCAGCATTTTTACCAGCAAAGCCCATATAGTAAACTAACAAAGGATCTAAGATCTGTTTGTGAGTTATTGCCAAGGCTTTATGCAACTAAAACCACTTCATTTTAGTTCTTGTACGAGAGTAGAATCATGCTCATTCTAGGAAAATCTTTTTCCCAACCTTTGTGGAAATTATAAATTAACATATTTCCCCACTTGCTTACAGTCAATGCAACAATTCCACTTCTATTTAAACTGGAGGTAATGTTTAAAGACTAGAATGCTAAACCTTCTAGGTAAAGATAATTTTTAAAACATTACATGAATAGCAGTGATATGAAGGGAAATGCACATACTAAGCCCCTAAAAACGATTGCTAAATTTGGTATGTAAAGAGACCAAAAGGTGCTGCATTCACTTTCCAGAATCTATTCATTCAAATCGTATTTAGTAAGCATATACTAAGTGTCATTAACCCTTTGGGTGGAGATCTAGCACAAAGTGATTACTTTGCTTGCTGACTGGAAACTGGAGAACTCAGGAAACAAATTCAGCTCCCAAATCCCCACACTTAGGAAATTGGCAGGTAATGTATTCCCATATATTAGAATTAAATTAAATAATAATATATTAGGTAAACTAAAAAGCAGTGGTTGTGGTTATTACAGTCTTAAGGGTACTCAAAGAATACTGAGGAGGGGCCTCCCCGGTGGCGCAGCGGTTGAGCGCTGCGCTGTGGAGCTGTCGGCAGCGGCGACGCAAGTTCGATGCCCGGCCGGGGAGAGTCCCACATGGCGCAGCAGACCTCTCCTGCCTCGCCCGCTGCTCCCCTCAGCAGTGTATTTCTGATCTGCCTGTTCTGCTCCCCACTCTGTCTCTGGTGAAGCCTCTCGCCGCCCCGCGCCTCTGGCCTGTACCCGAACTTGTATGTATAAATTAAATAAATAAATCTTTAAAAAAAAAAAAAAGAATACTGAGGAGAGGTCAATTGGTCTGTCAGTTCAGCTGGAATGTTAAAACGCAACATCTTTCATAGGCTGAAATAGCTGTCAGCTTTTAGGCAACTGCTATCTTAGTTAGGTTCCTTAAATGGAAAGTCTAAGAGGGCTGCCATCTTTTCCTGCATATTAAGCAATGTGGCCAATTACTTAAATATGCTACAAATACTGATTTCTAGTATAAATTTCTAGTATAAATACTGATATTTAGAGATGTCACTGAAATTTTGGGGAGTCACAAACTTTTAAAAGCAATATAAGCATTTATGCAACACTTTAATTGAACAGAATCTGAAAAGTACATTATCTATATTTTAAAACTCAGTAATATTCTTTACTGAATTCAAAACCAAGCCAAATATACTCTTTTTTTCCAAATATACTCTTGAGCAAAAGGGAGGCTACAATATAACACTTGACAACCTGACAAAAATGTCACCTCCTGCAGAGCAATAGAGGTGTTGAAACAAATCAGGTTGATTCTTGTTTTTATTAATGTTTAATCACTAGCAGGACACACTTCATTTGCAATGAAAATACCAGTTCATCAAGTTGAAAGATAAATGATAATTGTTTTTTGAGCATTACAACACTAACTGGGTCAAACGAGGCAGGAAAGGAGCAAATAGACAAAAACCAAAATTTAACAATTCTTCCTAAAACTTGTGTCACTTATTTGGTGTGCTACAGAAGGAAAGAATTTTAAACAGAAAACTGTATTCTTTTATCCTTCAGTTAATTATGATTAATTAAATACATGTAAAAGCAGGAAAGTGAACTAACTTTTTGTGTTGAATTTCTTTTTCAAAAAATCAACTGTCTGTGTGGGATGAGGGCATCAGGGTTTCATTCTATAAAGACTACGTTAGTATTTAATTTGGTATGTTTTAAAGAAAGTGAAGGCTCCTGCAGACTGTTTTCATTCTATGCCACTACTCCATTCCTGGACACAACCACGAAATTTTAGTGCCACCCCTATAAAAGCCAAGGGAGTAAGTTTATTTTTCCCAAGGTTCAACAGAGATCTCTTGTGCTTAGTGTGAGGGCAGTGGATTCCTGCATTAATGCATATTTTTATTAAGCGCTCACTTTATTTCAGCATGCTGCAGATATTTTCCAAAGGTTTTTATAAGCCGTCTAGTTTTTGGATTTAAAAATACAAACTATAGAGATGAATGCTATGTATCTAAATATTTCTTATCCAAAGTAAAAAAAACGCAAAAATGTCTCAAGCCTATTCTCAGCATTAAATCATGTGAGATTTAATTTTCAGTGGAAAATGGCCAATGTTTCCAGTGCCTTCTTGCCTCAGCAGGGGAATGCTCTCCCAACGGGACAGAGAATCCAACTAGAGTCACCCACCCATCAGGTCCTACTGGATTCCAGTCTCCACACACTAAGTTGGCATCCAGAAAATAAAGGGATATTAAAACTCCAGGGAATATCATCTGCACAGGCAGTGGTTATAATAGGAATTTTGGAGTCAAGCAGACCAGGGAGTGCTTCCTGATTTTGCCAGTTACCAAGTGTGTGACACTGGGCTAGTTGTTAAACCTTTCTGAGTTCCAATTTCCTCATGCCAAGATAAAGACAAAAGATTTGAGAGATCACTGATCCAAGAATCCAATAAGATGCTGAAGTCAAGGTATCGCGTGGCTGCTGCAGAGATGCTCAATGCAGGGTGGCTGCCCTTAACATTGCTCTCAGCATTGAAATTGGCTCAAACACTTTCATCTGCATGCTGTGCTTAGAAAGGGCCTGGCTATAAGTGATGTGATTGCTTATTTCTCCCCTCTCTCCAAAAATAGTATCAACAGGATAGAAAAATCACTGGTTGAAAAGTAAAGAATACTTTGGCACTGTGGTCCTTTTAGCATCTAGGGAAAAAAACAACTCAAGGGAAAATCTAGGCCAATAGCTTAAAAGTGCTTGGGGATACAAAAATTAATTATACATGATGGTGATATGACAGTAATAATAGTAATAATTAATACACAATAGTTTAACACAACAACCTTGGAGAAAATGTCACACAAGTTTTTCGGGTAGTTGATGCTCTGAATGCTTTTTTAAATTTCTAAAGCCCATTCAGCCGGTGAAGAGAAGAACCAAGGTTCAACTTCAGCTCTATTTCATTCCAAATGCGCGCGCGCACATTCACACACACACACACACACACACACACACACACACACACACAGTGTCCTCTCCAAACTTTGTACAAAAGCCATCCATGATGGGATGAGATGATGTAATAAAGTAGGATGGAAATTCATGGCATGTTCAACACAGAACTGTATGGCCTAAGTAACCGAAAGAAAGGGGCGGGCCCTTTACAAACAACAGAACATTCTGGCCAAAGTGTGAACATAGAATGAAAGCCATTTAATCATCGAGAAATTAAACATCTGGTAAACTGAGAGCACATGGAACTTTTCACTCTTAAGATATGCAGACCCTAAAGCACATGTGAGTCACGGCATTAAGTCTCACAACCAAAAACTAGGTAGAACATAGAAACAACCTAAATGCCCATAAATAGAAGACTGAATCAAGAAGATGTGATATATCAACTCTATGGAATAGTATTCAGCTGTAAGGAAAGATGAAATGTTGCAACTTATAGCAAAGTGGAATGAGTTTGAGGGAATTATGTATAGTAAAACAAGCTAGAATGACAAAGGCACTATTGGACATTTAAACAGTGGATGATTTGACTAAGTAAAATATTTATAAAAATTAGTGAACATTAATAAATAAAGTGAGGTTTCTGAGGTTAAGAGAGGTGAGGAATAAAGGGGGCAAGATGATTCGTGGAGAAAAAAGAACAGTGATATGTCATAAAAATAAATAAGATAAAATATCTGAGCAAAACTTCAAAAATTTCTATGCAAAATTATTTTTCCATTAAGAATTTCCACAAATTCATTCTGTCCTTGACAGGCAAGTCTTTTTTAAAAGACTTTTTTAAAAGACACAGAAGTGTACATTATAAAATAATTAATAAATTTGACTGTTAAAAATGAGTACAGCTGATCATTAAAAGTTATTTTCGGGCCTCCCTGGTGGCACAAGGGGTTAAGTCTCAGCCTATGAAGCTACTGGCAGCCACTGCAACACGAGTTCGCTCCCCAGCAGGGAAGATTCCCACATGGTGCAGCAGACCTCTCCTGCCTCGCCTGCTGCTCTTCTCAGCAGTGTATTTCAGTCAATCCGCCTGTTCTGCTCCCCACTCTTGTCTCTGGTGAATCCGCGCACCCGTACACCTCTGGCCTGCACCCAGCTCTTTTATACATAAATAAATAAATCTCTTTTTTAAAAAAGTTATTTTAGAGAAACTCAAAAATAAGTTCCAAAATGGGAGAGGATATCTCCTATCTATATAATCACCAAAGAATTACTATCACAGTATTTAAAAACCCTCATAATAAAAAGGAAAGCTCAATGCAATTTAAAAAAACAGACAAAAGACATGAATAGGCATCTGCCTGCTCATTTAAGGGGATCAGACACTCAGTCATACAGACAGTTTCAAAGAAATCTAATGGACCAGAAAAGTATTAGGTATATTATTGTGAAAAGGCACATTTTGGAAAATATCTGTCACATAATTTATCTTGCCACACTTGGTACACTGTCCATCTGCAGATATTTTTGAGTGAATGGGAAGCCATACATTTTCTCAAAACTCATTTATTAGCCCAATAAAGAAACATCTTTAGCTCTGAAACTAGAAGCCAGAGGAGCTCAGCAGTCTTCACATGTGGGAAATCTATTGAACAGTGAATAGAATAATTATTCCCAAGGACTGTACATTCTGGATGTTGGCAGCTCAGTAGCCCATGAAAGCCACATTTGCTCTCCCAACTTTCAGACAACACTGAAAATGTGGGGTTTTCTTCTCCTTAATGTCTTAGGTCTACTCTGATGATAAATAATTGCCTTTGATTGCCAGATAGTTACTACACTGTTATAAGGACACAATCAATCAAACTGCTGTGCTGAAAACTGGAAAATCTGCCAGTTCTGAATATTAGGACAGCATTTAATAGGTATTGGAGAATCTTCAAGTTAAATATAATAGCATTACTGTGCATTTTCACTACTAGGAATATTTAGGTTCCACTCTTACATGACTTATCCACATTTATATTGAAAAAATATACACTCAGGGTCTTTCTCCTTTGAAGAGGAGAATGAAAATAGTGTTAAGATAGATTTTTTAAATATCAGTTTATGGTAGAGGGTTATGGGTGCCTTGGTGGTGGGTGTGGTGTGGTAACATATACCTGAAGAGGGTGATCCTATACCTCTAAATCATATACAGTGCTGTAAATCAATGTTATCTCAATTATATATAGATAGAAATATAGTTGATGAAGAACACAATATATATTCCAAAACTACTTGCATATATTGCCAATGTTATGACATATAAATTAATATAGTCTTTCTCAAGAGCATAAACTTGAGCTTAACCATACACGTCTGTCCCTCAACTACACTGTGAGTTGAGAATAGGAACTGTCTTACTCATTCTATACCAAGGGCATGGTATAGTACTGGTGCTTAGAAAACATTTTTGGACTGAATGAAAGAACTCGACATTATGCAATAAGTCATTAAAATTTTTCAAACCCCCTTTAAATCAGTACTTCTAGTAATTTATCCTAAGTAAATTAGAGATGCAAAAATAAATACACAAGGACATTTGCTGCAGCATTATTTCTAACAGCACAAAAATTAAATGTTCAACAGCAAGGAAATTGGTAAAATGTGTTATCATCACACAGTGCAATATAGTACTAGGCAGTTATTAAAACTATACTTACAAAGTATAATTATTGACAAGGGGAATTTTCAAATATAACATTGTATATGCAACCTATATAATGTATGTGGAGCGATAGACAAGTAGGTAGGTAGTTAGCTAAATATCTAGATTGTAATTTATTACATATTATATATCAATATATGTTACATTATATATAATATTTTTATTATATATAAATAATATATGTATATATACATATATACATATTATATACATAAATAATATATATGCATATATATATATACAATGCATGAGTATATATGTATCCACAGAGGAAAAAAACTTGTAGAAAGGAAATACACCAAAAGATTAAAAGTACTTAACACATTTTGCTAATAAGTAGAACTTAGCAGTCAATATATTTGAGCTTACAAAAATACTGAAGTTATACTTAATAAATGAAATATAAATTAATTTAGTTCATAGTAAACACACTATTTTGTGCATGTTCTATATGCAAGCTAGCCAACAACCACAAAAAAAGCATTTGGTATTCAGTCTTATTAGTCAGAAATAAGACATTCATAAGGTGGAGGAAAATATGTAAATACAGTTAAACACCCCAAGAGCAACTCCACCAAAATGAGCACAAGCTTTAAAAATAGTCATGCAAATAAAATATCTCATTGGAAAGGTAAATATTATAGAATATGTTGCTTGAAATATAGAAGCTTTCATATTTAGAGTAATGATAATAGTGAAACACACTTTACCAAAATAATCTACAATCTTTTAAAATAACAAAATAAAATAGTTGCTTACAAATTTTGTCTCCTAAAAATAAAATTCTGTTCCCAAATCTTATCAAATGTGGGATTTTCCTTCTTTAATACTGTTTCATGTTACTGCTACTTAAAGTCAATGACTGTGCATCAGAACCCTGGGCTAGTCTAATAGAAACTCTGCACCCTTACAGGAAGGCAACGGGAAATCACAGCCAAATCGGCCTCCCTGTAAATCTGCTCACACCATGCCACAAAAACTGTCAAAGTTAACCAATGGAGATCAGATCCACTGATAAGCGGTCAGAAGGTTTTTTAATTCATTGGGTTTTACATTCTTGCTGCTGTTGTTACCGTTCGTTTTTTGGTTGTTGTTGTTTTTTTAATCTAGGAACAGTCCTCACTATAAAGGTCTGAAAACAAAATTCAAAAGTAAGGGTGAATAGTCGCTGGCTGTTAGCCATCTATATGCATAGGTTCATTCTTCAACTGAGTTTACTATGCTGTTTAGTACTAAGACAGTTTTTCTCCTTGTTAATCAAAACAAGCTAAATAGATTTTCATAGAACAACCAACATTAGGGTTGTAAGAAAAATAAGAATATTTCAGTATAATTATTGTGGTAGCCTAGGCTAAATGCTAAGCAATTGGGAATATTTTAAATTCAACTGTAGAAAACAGATTTAAACAATATTTCAAGGCCTTAAATACACTCTTCTGAACTTTTGCCCTAAAAAACTGACATGGGGAAAAGAATATCTGTCTCAAGTAAGTACCAATTTTGTTCACACCAAAAATATATAAGAAATAGAATTTGGTCATCTGAATGATCAAATATATGTTTCTTATAAATCATAGTATTACAGCATGTTTGTTTAATTCTATTTAATTATTCAGTGTGTGTGGTCTTTATAACAGGTTTTGGGTTAACTATAACAAAAGAATATAACTATTTTGGAAACTTTCGTTTTAACTAAGTCATGAATATAATTGGATTATTTGTTTTTTTAAAAAAAAATTTGATAATGTTCTGTGAAGTAATCTGAACCTATATTTTAAGAAATTTTATATTATTAATTTCTAGATTTATTAGAATGTTATTACAAAATACTTCTGAGTGTTAACTTTGTTTTGGAACAATTTATTGAAAGTTTTATTGGATACCTAATATGCTGAATTGATTCTTTCAAGTACTATTTAACATAGTTGAAAAGGTGATATAGTCTCTGTTACGGGTAATCATTTTAAAAATACATTAATTAGATCAATCTAAGAAATTTTTTGGCTAGACTTCTATTCAGCTGGGAAAGTCATGAAGTCTAATTTAAAAATAAGAGTTCTACTATATCTGAGATGACACAAAACACAGAATAAAGATCTCTTGTTGAATTAAATCTAATTCTGTTTTGATTTTGTTTAAATTAGGTTTATCAAACAGGTGACTTCAATACCATGTAAAGGAATATCAGACACCAATAAAAACATTTATACTAAAGCATCTTAATGATTAGGACATGCTAAGAAATATTAGTAAGAAGGGGGGAGAACAATGTCATTAATGTCACAGGCAACGTTATCACAGGCGTTTCCTTGCCTATATTATCCTCCATTTTTCA
This sequence comes from Scalopus aquaticus, assembly GCA_004024925.1. NCBI lineage: Eukaryota > Metazoa > Chordata > Mammalia > Eulipotyphla > Talpidae > Scalopus > Scalopus aquaticus. The sequence goes on from PVIJ01006833.1 coordinate 51,434, forward strand.
CAGATCAAATTTTAACATTAATATTTGAAATAGCCACAAGGTACCAAAACTATTAGGCATGATAATAACCTTTAGCTTTTCTAAGTTTGAATCTTTTAGCAGTCATCTGACAGTTTTTAATTATGTAAGTTTACACCACATGAAATTGAAGTAGTGAAACTCTTAAGCAAGTTCCCATGGTACTTGACTAATTTCAATTAACAAAGTACACCGCTTCAAACACACGACAGAAGTGTGGAAATGTTAAGAATAAGGCTGATAGTCCCAGATATTGGAAAGATGCTGAAGCATTAAAAAAGAAGTTATTTCACAAGAAATCAGGAGAAAATAGCACACAAAACATGAACAAAAGCAAAAACTAGCAGGCAACCACAAATAAGAAACATTCTACAGGGGAGGGGGAGGAAGAGAGACCAAAATAGAGGAAAAGAGCATAAGGGACTATGGTGATGGTTCACGGGTGAATTGGTGGTGGGGAACCTATGGAGGATACACAATAATGTAAAGGATGTAAATTAAATTTTAAAAAGAGGAATAAACAGTAAAAAAAATTAAAATTAATTTCAAAAAAGTTATTTCAGAATAAAAAAGTTTCTTTTTCTCAGTAATTTTAAGGTAAAATTTGATTTTAAACTGAAAACAAGCATTTTCTATATAAGTTCAAAGGAAATGGTCTCAACATAGTTACTGGTCTAATTTGCAACCATTTTCTCCTTTCTATAAATGATATAAAGTAATTTGTTTTCCATAATGTACTTTCCTTACAGATACTAATATCTTAAATATTAGTGACCAATTTTTAAATACACAGCACTAAAATCATTATGTTCTGACATTTTTATATGCTTATAAAACACATTTTGTTCCAACTGTTTTCATTAGAAGAAATGTGGCCTGCTGAAAACCAAAACCTACATATTTTACTTTGAAAAAATAGGCAGCTGGAAATATAAAACCCCACACATTTTCTTTTAACACTGCTTGAGAACCAAAACCTATAATGTGAACTTGACATCTATTAATGGTTTACTGAAAGAAAGTGAGACTATGTTTTAACAGAAAGCAGCACTCTGAGTTCATGCCACAATCCCTGGCATTCTCACTGCTCCCCAGGAAAGGGGTGAGTGGGTTTTCCATGAATGCTGAGGCTCCCCGGATGAGGGCTTGCTTTCACAGGGATCGCTGTACCATAGTGCCTCCAGATTCAAGAACACAGAAACAAGTTCTTTGGAATTTAGCCTCTGGGGGAGCAAGCAAATTATGTTAACCACATGCAAACATTTATGCTACTCTGGTTTATTTCCATTACCTTGCAGAAAATTGCAATTTAAAATCTGATCTCAATAAGCATATGCCAAAAAAATAAAAGCAGATCTTAAAAGACCGCATAGGGCAAGACACCCACATTTTCATGAAAAGACAAAATTGGTGAAAAAAATTGACTATTATTTAAATTTTAATACTAATCATCACAGTAGTGTTTATAATTTAGTAAATATTCCTTAAAATACAAATTATCACCAAACTCTCCAGCTATAAATATACACAAATGGAAGAAGGATTTGCCCAGAAGTGACTCCAATCAAGGGAAGTCCCTGGTCCAATAACAGCAAGGAAAGACAATGAAAAGAAATGTAAGTAGATAAAAAGGGGGTAGAGACAAAGCCTATCAGCAGAAGCATGGTTGCTCTTTGGGTGGGCTCTTGGGAAGCGGGTCAGCAGAAGACAATGGAATAGTCAATAGTCTAAAGAGCACTGATTTCCAACATACTGACTCAGAACACATCTATGTTCCCTGCTAGTTGATTCTGTATTACACATTTTCAGTTGTGACTTCAAAACTTAACATGAACCATGACCAATTGGGATGCATCATGGGAATACAATACCAGCTCAATATGCAAAAACCAACCAGGAAAGCAATCCAAAGAGAGAAAAAAATAATTCTGACAATTGGGTGCAGAAAAGCACTTGATAAAATTCAGCATCCATTCATGATAAAAATGTTCAGCAAGGTAAGAATTGAAGGAAACTTCTTCAGCCTGATAAAACCTGCAGCCAACATTATAGTTAATTGTACAAGATTGAATTCTTTCTTCTTAACATCAGAAACATAGTCAAAATGTTCCCCCTCACCACGCTTTTTGACTTTGTATTAGTTCTAGCCAGAATAAGAAAAAAAAAGCCAGGAAAAGAATAAAAGATTTAAAATAAAGAAAAGTCTCTTTCTAATTCACAGACAATATACTTTACCATGGAGAAAATCTCAAGGGATCAGAGGGAAAAATCCTCCTAGAATTAATGATTTTATCAAGTTCACAAGATAAATGTTAACCAAAATTAATCATATTTCTCTATACATTAGCCACATTCAACTGGAACAAAAAACATACCGTTTACAATAGTTCCCCAAAAGGGAATACTTACATATAAATCTAAAAACATATGTATAGTATCTATACCAGAACAAAATGCTGCTTAGAAAAATTAAATAAGACCTAAATAGAAAGATGTATCATGTTGATAGATTGGGAGGTTTCATACAGTAAAGATGTCAATTTTTACCAAAGTTATCTATATATTTGTGCAAACCCAATAATTAGAATGCCAGTATAACTTTCTGTAGATACAGATAGGATGATTCTAAAATTTACATGAAAAGGCAAAAGAACTAGGATAGCTAAAATAAGTTTGATTTTAAAAATTAAGTCAGAAAAATCACATGATCTGATTTTAAGACTTAGATTTAAGTAATTAAGACAGTGCAATATTAGCAAAGAGATAAGACACAACATATGAACAGAGTTGAATAGATCCTAATAATAGGCTCACACAAACATGGCCCAGTGATTTATAAAAAAAAAGTGTTAAAGCAATTAGTGGAGAAAGAATAGTCTTTAACAAATGGTATGAGGTCAAAATGATATTCATATACAACGACAAAAGAATACTGACCTATCTTACACTTTCTACAAAAATTAATTCAAAATGGAGTCACATATCCAATGGTAAAATGTAAAGCCATAAAACATAAAAATAAAACATAAAATTTTCGTAACTTGGGATTAGGAAAAAACTTTTTAGACATGACATCAAAAGAAAAAAATGATAAATTGGATTGGCCCAATTAAAAATTTTCGTCTGCAAAAGATACTGAATGAAAAGATAAACCAGACTAGAAGAAAATATTTTACAAATCACATCATCTGCTAAAGGACTTGTAAGTAGAATACATAAATAACTCTCAAAATTCCAAGTAATAAGATAAATAGCCTGGCTTTAAAATGGGCAAAAGACAGACATTTCATCAAAGAGGATGTATACATGGCATTTAGGTATATGAAAACACATTTAACATCACTGGCCACTAAGGAAATGTAAACTAAAACAATAATGAGATACCACTACACCTATTTTAGAATGACTAAATCTTTAAATTCTAACAATGATAAGTATCGGAGAGTATATATAGAATGATTGAAACTCTCACACATTACTGGAGGGAAATGCAAAATAGGACAGCAACTACAGAAAACTATTTTTGTAGTTTGTCTAAAAGGTAAACATACACTTAACATATGAATCAGCAATACACTTTTAAGTATTTTTCTCAGAGAAATTAAATTTTTTTTTAATCGAAAGCTACATGCTTCTTTTTTTTTTGTTATTTATACATACAAACTGGGGTACAGGCCAGAGGCGTGGGGCGGCGAGAGGGTTCACCAGAGACAGAGCGGGGAGCAGAACAGGAAGATCAGAAATACACTGCTGAGGGGAACAGCAGGCAAGGCAGGAGAGGTCTGCTGCGCCATGTGGGATTCTCCCTGGCCGGGCATCGAACTCGCATTGCCGCTGCCGACAGCTCCACAGCGCAGCGCTTAACCGCTGCGCCACCGGGGAGGCCCAGAGAGAAATTAAATTTTATGTTCAGACAAAAACATGTCCATGAACCTTATAACAACTCTACTCATAACTGCCAAAAACTGATATAGTCCAAATGTCCTTCAACAGATGACTGGATAACTGTGGTATATTATTCACTATATTTTTTACAAGGGAATACAGCAATAAAATGGAAAGAACCATAGATATCTGCAACAATTGTGATGAATTTCAAAGGCATTATTCTGAGTAAAAGAAACTGGACATAGGAGTATATGTTGCTTTATTCCATTTATATGATGTTCTATTATGGATGTGGGGAGAGTAAAACAATAAAGGGATGGCATGCAGAGTTTGCAGGGAGAGCAGACAAAGAAATTCTTCTGTATTCTTACATCTGTTAAAATTCATGGGAACTTACACAAAAGCAGTTCATTTTTCTGTATGTTAATATAAAATAAAATTTTAAAAAGATATATTTGAAATAATTTAATATTAAGGAAGTTTTGTTAATTTTGTTAGACAGATGATGATGGTGGTTATATTTCCAACAATTCTTTATCAATTAGAGATTCATACTGAAGTACTGGAATACTTATGGGTAAAATAACATGGTGTTTTGAATTCACTTTAAATATATGTTTTTATTGTTATTTATGTCTTTTACATTTTGTATTCCCCTTGGGTAGCCCACCGCCAATTCACCCGTGATCCATCTCCATGGTCCCTTGTGTTCTTTTCTATTCCATTTTGTGCCCTTTTCCTCCCCTCCCCCCCCCACCCGCTGAGTGTCTCTCTCCTCTTTGGTTTCTTTGTAGTTCTGTTATAAGTGAAACCATTCGATATTTTTCTCTTTCTTTCTGGCTTATTTCACTGAGTATGATCCCCTCTAATTCCATCCATGTCGCTGCAAATTGCATGTGTTTATCTTCCTTGAATGCTGAATAGTATTCCATTGTGTATGTGTACCACATCTTCTTGATCCAATCATCTATTTTTGGGCATTTGGGTTGCTTCCATACCTTTGCTATTGTGAACAGTGCCGCAATGAACATACGGGTGCATGTATCCTTTCGGATTAGTGTTTTTGTGTCTTTTGGGTAAATTCCCAAAAGTGGTATTGCTGGGTCGTATGGAAGCTCCATGTGAATTCACTTTAAAATAACTCCTGCGGGGACAGGTTTAGGGGCAGGGAACATAGACTTCATGATTGTTAAGTCGATGAATACCTGGATTTTCACTCTATTCCTTCTGACTATGTGGTGTGTGTCTGAATTTTTTATCATAGTTTTTAGACTAAAATTAAAAATAAGCCCAATGTGAAGACTGCAGAGGACATTAAAGCGCATTATTGAAAGTCTGAGAACAGAAACTACAGCTGTGGTTTTTGTCTTTCTTGCTCATCAGTAAGCCAAACACAATGTCTGGCACATAGGACACAGTATATAATCACTGCTGAATGAACAAAAAACAATGAACAAAGGGAGAATTTACCCTCTGTCTTTAATCCTGTAGAAGAGAATAACACCAAGGATTACAATGAATTATTCTACTTAATCTAAGTCCAAAAAGGGAAAATTAGCTTAATAACTATTTTTCAATTATCAAAATCCAGTTCCATTCTTTATTCCTTCCTTTCCAAAATATTGCAACCCACATGGTTTCTGTTTTGTGAACCACTGCAGTAAGTGATCATAACAATTTTCTTACTTGATAAAATGTAATGCTGAATTGTCCCTGTGTACTGTGCCTAAGTTTTGGCTTTGGCTTCCTCACCAAATGATGAGGATGAAAATATTTAATGTGGATGGAATCCCCACCACGTATCCAAGCACTGTTCTAAGTGCTTTCCATTCAACCCCACAAGGTAAGTGATTATTATCCCCCTGACAGATGAAGAAACTGAGGTACAGAGAGGTAAGTAACTTCTCCAGTGTCACAGCACTCACAGTAAGGGGTAAAGCAGGTTCAAACATAGGCAATTGGGTTCTATCCTAGTCTCAAAATTAACTGCCTCTTACAATGACCTAGAAAACCAGATTCCATTATATATGTTCTTGCATATTTCTCAGTAACTACCTCCTCACAGAGTGCTGGGCCTGCAGTAGACAACTTACAACCCAAATGGCTGGTATGTTACCTGGGCTGTCTTTCAATTCATGGAACATTGGTAGGGAAATTTTTAGCTAATGTTTGCATTGTTCTGAAGATCCCGCCCCTAGTTTTACTTAACTCCACCATAAGAATATCCATGACAAAAAAAAAAAAAATCATATGCAATAATATTAGCATTTAATCATATGCTAAGATTCTTTATGTAAATATTGGCCAAAATGGATATCAAAACAATACTAATAAAGTAAAAATCCTCCTGGGGAAATTTATATCCTCCTGGGGAAATTTATATCTCAGTAAAGATCTTTTATACAAACGTTTCCCCAATCCATACCCCTCTACCCCCACCAAAGACACACACAGAAGAACAAAGATTTCTTGTCACTAAGGAGATAAAGTATAAAATGCCCCGTGGAAACTTTGATCATTCTTAAGATATCTACCACTAACAGTTTGTTTTGGAAAAACTTCAATATTTGACACAATTCTGGGATACGCTGGTTTAAGGGCAAAGGATAAAAAATACTTATTTAGCCAGTCACCCGTGGCTGTCTTTCTAATGAGATATGTGCTTGCTGCACGTAACTCTTCTGAATAAAAATAATTTCCAAAAGATGAGCTTTTCCACTGATCTTTTTCTTACGCAACATTCTACTGAAAGAGATTAATCCTAAAAGAACAAGAATGGCATTTCATGAAACTTCACTGCACCTGGCCATCATCCAGACTTTGGTTAGGCCCCACAATACACTCCAGAAACTATGCTTGTTTTCTGTATACTTAGATGTGAAATTGTTCCAATGAAATGGTAAACTCTCACTAAGTTATGATTTCAAGTTTAACTTAAATCTTCACTCAGATAATTAGCAAAGGGAATAAATAAAACTATCCAGCTAATAAAATTAATTTTAAATAATGGATATGGAGCATAAGCAGAGATAAAAACATTTATCTATCAAAAAACAAAAAATATTACCTATCAAGAACGATAACATGCCAACCCAATTGACCACTTAGATCTTAAAGGAAATCTGCAGGAAACCCCAACACCATGGTCAACCCACCTCTGGCACCCAAGCCCTAAGAGTCAGAAGGGGAACACAGACAGGGCGCTGTGACCACTAGATGGCGCCTCCTCACCACTCCTCTCCTCCTGAAACCTTACTCCGTCCGCTGTGGCTTTACCAAAATAGGAATGAGCATTACAAAATTCAAAATATAGGTGCCCACTTTAATAAAGAAAAAAGCAAGCAAAAACAAATGTAGTAAACATAGTTTTAATAAAAATTCTTCCTGTAACTTTCTACATATAAATCTTTGGTATATAGTCATCAGAGAATGTCTCACCAAAATGTAATTGCCAATTATAAATTGGCAGTCTGTCTCCCTCTCTCTTAGGAATGCAATATTGCAGTATTACAACATGGAATTGGGTGTTCAGTTTCATTTTTTTAATGTTATAAATATCTTCTAAATGCACATAATAGGAATCCTTTCTGCACCTCCCTACACAAGGTAGTTAACATGTAAGGTTCTGTCTAACTGAAGACAAAATGGTAGCCTCTAAGACTTACAGAATCCCAGTAGATGATGGCAAAAAAATCCTGTAGATAGGGTAGACTGTACATCATAACTTTTATTTTAAATAAAGTGTTGAGGACTTAAAGAGTTTTAAAACAGGTGTACAGTATGCTCTGGCAGTCTATGACAGTCAACAAATTTCCTAAGACTTTGATGGCATCATTTGGATCTTAAAAAGAAAGTCTTAGTAACAGGTATTTGGAATTTTTTTGTTTGTCATTGTCAGGGACACAGGGTGGACAGCTCTGTCTATTTATTTGTGGCTATTTGCAAAACATCACCTCAGATTCAGATGGCTACAAACAGACTGGACCCTAAATAAAACTTTGTTTTATGTAAAGTTTTCTCCTTGGAAACCTCAGTTCTCACCTTTGCTTCCTAACATGTGTCCTTCCCTGCTTTTCAGCCTCTTGCTCAAAAACATCTCCTGCTTTTGACACTCAATGAATGCCCTTTCTCCACTCTAAACCAAGTAAAACAAGGGTCTAAAATCAGCTATTTCCATTCTAAGGTAAATATGTGCCAGTCACTTAGCAGAGCTGGTACCTCATTCCCACATGGTCCCTGACACTTTGTTACTTGACTCTATTTTAGCCCTTAATAGCTCATATTTTCACACTCTACATGAGGGTCTCCTCTATCATGCTAAAAGTTTGTCAAGAATGAAGTTTTAATCTGCATTCAAAACCTATTATGGTATTTAAATAATGTCTTCAAGAAATGCTTGTCTAATGTATCCCCTTGCCTTGACATTTTTACATTTTAAGCCTCTTCTAGAATTGTGAGAAGAAAAGCTTTACCTTCATTTAATGCAGGAGTTCTGCATTAAAATAACTTCACAGGCTTATATGTACACGTATTTGAGCATTTTTCTAAGAAAGATGTTCATAGTTTTCATCAGATTCTTAAGGGATATTTAACTCCTAAAATTTGGAACCAAACCAGGCTGAAGAAGTTCAGGTGTGAGAATCAGAAATTATATGCATTATTGGGCAAATGGGTCTCCTAAACATTTCTAGAACCATTTCAGTAGACAACTACCTACTTTGTTTATAGGCAATATCTTCTGAATACAAAGTAGACAGACTAGTCTTTACCAAGAAAAAGGAACCAGTTTCTCCCAAGGTTGTTGCAACCACATGTTTTCACAAAATACTTTAAAGAAACCACTGACAGAAGATAATGACAAGAACTGGCATATATCAAATCCTTAATCAGAGAGATAAAGGCATACTTAAGTTATCTAATAATTGCCTAAATGTACAAACACATGACATAAATCACCAAAATCTTCAAGAGAATATTTTGGAATTGGAGAATCATTTTGATACACTATTACCTATTTCTACTTTCTTCTTCTAATATGGGTTTTCTTAAGTCATTCTTTTCTCAGGTTGAAAATATACTCTTCTGGGCCTCCCTGGTGGCGCAGCGGTTGAGCGCTGCGCTGTGGAGCTGTCGGCAGCGCGCAATGCGAGTTCGACGCCCAGCCGGGGAGAATCCCACATGGTGCGGCAGACCTCTCCTGCCTCGCCCGCTGCTCCCCTCAGCAGTGTATTTCTGATCTGCCTGTTCTGCTCCCTACTCTGTCTCTGGTGAGCCCTCTCACCGCCCCATGCCTCTGGCCTGTACCCCAGCTTGTATGCATAAATAAATAAATCTTTAAAAAAAAAAAAAAGAAAAAGAAAATATACTCTTCTACTCTCCCTCTAACCAACATCTGTACCATCAGTCTAATTCAATATTATACTAAGAGGTCAGCACCTAAGTACTAGCCTTTCAGGTTTGGATTCAGGTGGTTTGGAGTGGAGTTTTTCTGATAAATTATAAAATCCTGGCTTGGTACAGTGTAGGGGGGTCCTTAAAGAAGTTACTGTATGCCAAGTGCAAAGTTAACTGATATCTGTACAGGCCCGTGTAAAAGACCTTTTCCCAACCAGAACACAAAAGGCTGCCCATTTTCTTCCGTGCCCAAATCCAAGTCTCAGGACTTACTAAAAGAAGTGTTTATCATCGGTTCAGGAAAAGGTATCACAGTCAAGCACAAGCAAAAACAAAAATATATTACTCAAAGCCTACTGCCACTTATCCCAGGCCAACTCTGGATCTGCTGCCTCCAGATGAGAAAGAGGGATAAAATAGAAAGTAGGAAAGACCAGGCCAGATCATCTCCCATTCCAAAGAAACTATGACCATACTGCTCCCACCAGTGCAAGAAAGAGAAAACAGTGTGCATTCGTACATGAAAGCTTCATGCCTATAAACTGTGACCCTGTAAGGGTTCCACCAAAATTAATAACATTCTTCCTCCTCAGGAATGAAGGATCTTGTCCTAGATTGCAAGATGGAGAAAAGAGACCTTGAATTCAGCTGTAAGGACAAACTATCTAGTGTAATTTCAGATGTAAACCTGTTCCCCACTCCTATACCGAATTGTTCAAAAACTTCATAGTTTGTCTTATTTCCAAACACAAAGCTGAAACAGAATAGAAAATTGATCAGTCCAAGATGGTTCCACATTTCTAGCTGTCCAGGCTTCTGATAAAGCCACAGAGTTGCCATTTATGGCAGTCTACTGCTGCCTGAATCTGATGTCCCAAATCTCTGCAAAGATTACAGTACTGCTTCACACTTGGGACTCCAGGCTACATGTTGTACTTTGACTCACACACTTTGTCAAAGGACCCACTGCTGTGCCAGAGACAAAGGCTCAGTCACCAGAACCTCTTCCATGAGCCTCCAGAGGTCCTAATGTAAAAATTCTAGGTTACCAGTTCAAACTCCCCCTTCCACCATGGTGAGTTTCCCTTTGTACGCCTTAGAATTCTTTTCTTCCAATGGGACCTCGGCTGGGACAAAATAATCCATCAGAGATGTCTGGTAAAATTGAGTCAAAAAAGAGAAAGAAGTTAGAATCTGGTTTCTCTTTCCTCCCAGAAGTTCCTCAGTGCCTATACTGGCAATAATGACTTTGTTCAGTCACCCATTTGTCACTCTACACCCCAAATAGTGGTTATTTATTTTCCTTACACTTGCATAATTAAAAGGATCCAGTTAAGTTTTTAGGGAAGGGTGACTTCCCATGTCTTTCTATCTAAAGAGCAAGGAGCCTGGACATTTCACTTAATTTACAAAAGGGGAGGGGAGGGAAAAAGTGTCTAGCCTTGGTAATAAAACTGTCCCTCCTCTGAGTTCCATCAACAGGGCAACACCCACATACAGGATGCCTTTAGGCAAATTGGAAAAGGTGCCCCTCTGGATGGAAGCAACTCCACTGAAGGGCTTGGCCAGGAATGAGGGCCTTCTGTGTCAGGAGAAATTCTCCCCTTCCTCCAGATGAATAACAGGTCAGTGAGCATAACTCATCAAATAAAGCACAGTATGGATTTTGGCCCCTTCCTGTCCCCTAGCCAGTCATCTGAGCAGTGCATTAGGGACCCAGTAGCCTTCCCTGAAATCACCAAGGTTGAATGTTCTTCTTCAAAAAGTAAGGTTCCAGAATGAGCCTCAAGCCTTGGTAAATTAAAGTCCTTTCCACCCAGTTTCATCTATTAAAAAGGAGAAATCCCAATGAAATAAAAGATAACACAAGGAGATTTAAAGGGGGCAGAGTTTTGTCACAGAGGAGAGGAACATTGGCTGGACAGTGTGTCACAACTGATTTGCGTTGTACTTAGCTCTACTCCAAAAAGAAAGACTCTGTAGTTCTTGCACGAACTCCGAATGGGCAATGCTCAAGAGGGATAGTCATGAAACAATCTTCTGTATAATTCACTAAAGAGGCTTAAAACCTGGGGGGAGGGGGGCGGGAGGTGGATTAAAAGCATAATAATTGTTTTAAGGAAGTAGAACAGCAATTACTTCACAGAATGAAAAAATAGTTTCTTATTTTATGTTGTTAGTAAATGTAAAATATTGCAGAAAGCTCACAGGTGGTGCTCTGAAGTACTACAAACGATGACTTTTTTCACAAGGTCAAATAAAAATAAAGAATGTGGATAGGAAAAATGATTTCATCAGGAACGTTATAAGTATACAAGTTGAACAGTTGGGGGAACCTCCAGTCAAAAGGCAGTATGAGAGGGAGGAAAGAACCCCCCAAAGGGAGATGAGACTTTGATTCCCACACCAGATGTGTTACCAGCTAACTGTGTGGTCTTCAGCAATCACCACACATTAATCCCTTAATTACCCATGTTGAGGATTATTTAAACACCCAACAAGATATTTTATTTGGGAAATTATCTGCAACTATAAACCACTATTCACTGTATTATAATTATGTCCCTACAAATTGTACTTATTATTAGTTCACATTCCAAATCTACCTAAGCATTAAACACCATTTTACAAATTTTCAAAGGCCATTATAAAGTTTTGAATTACACTTTAGCCAAAAGAAAATGCAGGGCTCTTTAGGGAAAAAAAAAAAAACATCTTCCACATCTTCAACTCCACATCTTAAAAGAGGGGGTTTAATCCCATCACATAACACAGCAAAGCCTGTTATCCTTGAAAGGAAAGTTCTAAACCCTCAATTTAAGGACTAGTTACAACTGATTAAAGTCAGGATACTTATAATTTAGTGTGTAAGAATGTATGCTGAAATATAATTAGTGCCTATGAATTAAAGCAGGATGGATTAGGCTAATTCATAGAATGCTGTTAAAGAGAAGACCCCAAGTTAAAAAAAAAAAAAAAAGAATGATCCTTGTGTTTGTACAGCAGCTAAGCAGCTTAATGTTCCTCTATCAATCTGAATGGGAAAGAAAAGGGAGGTGGAGACCTCTCCATCACTCAGCCTACAATATGCCTCCATGGCACTGCAGTCCTCACAAGGAGGGTACAAGCAGAAGGGGCTGTGCTTTGTGCCCTCCGCTCATTTCCCAGCTTAATTTATATGGTAATTAAGCTCTGCTGCCGGAGGGAGAGCATCTGCTTAAAGTCCTCACAATAGCAAAACTGACAGATGATGCGATATAGTCAAAGTGCTGACTAAGAAATTTCTTTTATCTCCTTTTAAAGCCATAATAAAGTGTCATTCATGTTATTACTAGCTGGGAATTTTTTAACAGTCTTGCAATGACAGCAATTATTTAACACATGCACAAAACAATAGAGCTTCACATTACTTAATACACCTTTGAGCTCTGTGACTTCCAACGACTGGATTATACCGTCGAGGAGCTCCTGAACAGGCAAGTATACAAGCCACAAAAACAGTATCAAAACGATTTGAAATAACCTCTCTTTTGAAACTGCCCTTGCAGTTCTATTAAAGGAGTGAAGCAAGCTCCATGATCATATGCTAATAAAAAAAACTTGCCTAGCACTTTACTCTCCATGCTTAACTGCTGTAATCTCTGTTAAGGGATCAGGCTGAGTACATGGTTCTTGACCTATCCCTACATCTAATTTTTTCCAAACATCTACTGGAGCCAGATTCAAGAATACTTAATATTTATAATCTATACAATCAAGTTAAGGTAGAACTGTATTATTGCCTTTCTCTGGTTAAAAGAATTCATTCATATACTTGAATATCAACTCTGTAAAGTCAAAAATAATATGACACCTAACAAAGAAGAAAATCAAGAATACTATCTTCTGATGATATCATCTAGTTGAAGAACTGTGATCGAATAATGATGATGATGATGATCAAATAATGAAAATTAAATAGTTTTTCAAGTATGTCTGAAGAACTCTCCCAGTAATCAGGAGACAAAGGGACAAGTCACTTAAAGTCACATGTCTGGTGTCTCACCTGCAACAACAGAGGCAATGATGACCATAACACCTAACCCCCAAGGTTGGTAAGAAGATCAACTCAAACCGCAGGGAAAGGCACTTTGCAAACTATGATGCAACATAAAAATAAAGGGAATGATTATGCTCTGCAAATTATATGTAGTGCTGTTTTTTTGTTTTTAACAGATTCAAGAATTTTATTTTATTTTTTTAAATTCTATTAGGCATTTATTTTATTTTATTTTTAAGATTTTATTTTATTTATACATAACAAGATGGGGAACAGGCCAGAGGCGTGGGGCGGCGAGAGGGTTCACCAGAGACAGAGTGGGGAGCAGAACAGGTAGATCAGAAATACACTGCTGAGGGGAGCAGCGGGTGAGGCAGGAGAGGTCTGCCGCACCATGTTGGACTCTCCAGCCGGGCGTCAAACTCGCGTGGCCGCTGCCGACAGCTCCACAGCGCAGCGCTCAACCGCTGTACCACTGGGGAGGCCCAGATTCAAGGATTTTAATAGAAAACCATCTAAGACACTGAGGTCTAGTGATTTCACTCCATTAATTATGAATTGTCACTGGGAGTTTCCTAATCTGCTGTCAAGAATATAGATGATGTCAGAACATCAAAATTTAAGAATTATGAAATTTATCTAAATATGGTTTAAATGGATGATTTAAAAACTTGTAAGCTTTAAAAAAACAGAGTCCCCTTTTAAAAAGATGGGCCTCCCTGGTGGCGCAGCAGTAAGTGCTGCGCTGTGGAGCTGTCGGCAGCAGGGCAGCAGTGACACAAGTTCGACCCCCAGCCAAGGTGGGTGCGGCACATGGTGCTGCAGACCTCTCCTGCCTTGCCCGCTGCTCCCTCAGCAGTGTATTTCTGATCTACCTGTTCTGCTCCCCGCTCTGTCTCTGGTGAGCCCTCTCGCCGGCCCACGCCTCTGGCCTGTACCCCAGCTTGTATGCATAAATAAATCTTTAAAAAAAAAAAGATGACAATTATATACACCAAGTTCTCAATGACGACAGAATTACTGTCTTTATACAAATTAATCTGGAAAGTTTGAATTACTTTATGACACATTATTCAAAGGTATTTTTAGACAGCTAATCAAAGAGTTAAAGATAAATCTGACATGAGTTAAATACCATAGAAAAATCATATGAATTATATAATCTCTTTTTCTTAGCCCATTCATTCCCCTGTAAATTTGTAACAGAGATGCACGTTAGTGGGGTTTTCATTTCCCCAGCATGTCAATCCAGAACCATTGGATTTCTGAGATTTTTGCCTTGTTTTTATGTAGGCTGTACTTCTCTAACGTTTGCATATATCAGCATTTCACTTACTCTCTGAGAGTGCATGCAATAGCCATGCCATGCCCCTTATTTTGACAAGGTTCTACTTACCTTGAAATAAGATCAAGGGGGCAGCCCTTGATCTCTCATGCAGATATATGGGGCTCGCTACCTTTGGTGTTTTGACAGCCTACCCCCTATGGCTGCCAGTCCCCATCTGTATCCATGTGACATCCTGTGTCGAACTGTTTCTCCTCTGCTTGTTTCATTCCACTCCTCCCTGAATAACTCAAGTTCTACCTGTTAAGTTTTCCTTCCTGTTTGCCAATGTATCAAATGCCACTTATCCTTTAATATCTTTAAATTATTTATATACTCCCACTAGTTTTATATTTGTCCTGTGTCCCCAACTTAATTTTAAATTCTTAAACATGACTTTTATATTTTACTATATTTCATAGTCAAGATTACTATGTTACTTTCATAGCCAAGAATAGAACAGTGGATAGAAACACCACTCCTAGGTAGACTTTGACCCTATGGAAAGACCTATTTTTTTAGATAGGTACTTCAACTCGACCTTCCCTCTCTCTCCCATTTTAGTGAGCTCTAGCTGACACATAACATAATTTATAAGTACACAATGTATTGATTTGATGTTTATATGTTGCAAAATGATTATCACCATAGCACTAGCCACCACCTCCTGCCACCACATAATTACCATTTCTTTTTATGGTGAGAACTTCCAACATTCAAGTACATGATACAGTATCAGGTAACAGATATTTCAAATCTTAATACACTGTTAAGAGTTCACTGCTAGAAACTGCTTGAGAAACTGGCTCAAATTTTTTTTGAAGGAGTCTTAGACCACTGATGTTGGTGGTATGCACTTTCATCTAAAGTAGAGATAGAAGAAATAAAAATAGCAAACAGTGAGCTTGCTAATTCTCACTTTGTAATATCAAATTTAAATATTAAAAGCAGACTCCCTCAAGAAAAGAAACTGCATTCTATGTTTTTACTTGTTGCTGCTTATCTAAACCTTAGATCCAAAGAAATGTAGCTAAAAAGAGATTAGCAGCAAAACTTCAAAGCTAATAACAGGCACTTTATCAAGAATATAATTAAATGGTAATTTCTTTGACATTACTTACTCAAAACATATTCTAGAGATGATGCAGGGCTTAGACATGAAAGGATACAAATACTTTTGATAGAACATTTCAAGAAACACAAAGCAAGTTACAGCAGCCAAGGACATAAGCCAAGCAAATCAAAGCAAAAATCCGTCTATGTACTAAGAAAGCAAGAAAAATTATTAGCCAATTGTACATTGACTGCACTCCATTTTGATTCTACTTTACAAAATACAATGTTCTATGCTACAAAATAAGTAGTACTTTACTACATTTGAGTAAATATACTAAATTTACTCATTGAACCCCAATTGCAATACTGTCCAACTGTGCTACCTAGGGAAAGTTATTTAATTTTTATTAAATAACTCCTCCTCTATCAAATAGGAATAATAGTTGAGCCTACTACACACATAAGACGGTTATGAAAATTAAATGGGTTAATACAGATAAAATGTCCAGACAAGCACCTGGCATACAGTAAGAATTATGTATGTACTGACTAATTGCCAGGGCCTTTTATATAGTCCTTATGTTTATTTTATGAGATTTAAGCATTCTTTTAAATGAGAAAAAGTTTCAACAGCTAATACATATTTCCCACAATTATTCCACCTGATAAGTTACAAAAACAGCAACTTGCAGTTTTAATACTGAAAAAATAATAACTAGAATTTGATTATTTTGAAATAATTAAATGTTTAACATACATGAAAAAGAGCACATGTTCTAAATATATAAATCTAGCTTTCCAATAAAAAGAAAGAAAAAACACCTTGATAAAATAGAGTGAACAAAGACACACATTGCCAAGTCACCAAAAAAGAGCCATGAACTGCCAATAAACATTTGAAAACATTGCCCAATTCACTAATAAACAAAAAGACAAGTTAAAGCAATGATGCCATTTTAAACTTTTGGGGCAAAATTTAATTTATAAAACAAGTGGCAGATATGTAGCACTCTAGAA
Source organism: Scalopus aquaticus (assembly GCA_004024925.1). NCBI lineage: Eukaryota > Metazoa > Chordata > Mammalia > Eulipotyphla > Talpidae > Scalopus > Scalopus aquaticus. The sequence continues at coordinate 68,170 of PVIJ01006833.1, forward strand.
CACTATTAGTGCAAGTAAATATTAAACACCATTTTTGGAGGGCAATTTGTCAACTTAGAGTCAAATTCTTAACACATACACTCTGACTCATCAATTCCACTCAGGATTTATCAGCAGAAAAGAATCAACAAATACATGCTGACGCTCAGGGCATCAAGATTTATAAGGACAAAATACTGAACATAACTGTAAACTAATAACAGGGGCTGGTTCAATAAACACGCTCACAGATTAGCATACAACATGCAACGGTGAAGCTTGTATATACTTTATTAACACAGAAATCATGTATTCTTAGGTGAAAGACTAAAATATATATGGAATATAATATCAGATTTGTAAAAGACAAAGAAATAGATGAGGGAGGGTGCATGTGTGTTGTGGTAGGAGGTGGAGAGCATGTAAGTATATGGGAAGCATGTGAATAGGAAAAATGTCAAGCAACATAGTGGTCGAGAATTAACCATGGTTGTATTACTGATTACTTTTCTAGGAGGTAACATTATGGGAGACTTTTCCTTTCTTTATATCTTCTGGGTCTCTAAATTCCCTAAAAAGCCACTTATACTATAAAAATGCTTTCAAATCATAACAGGCTGCATTATTACTTTATAATTAACAGAAACCCTTCAACAAATTCTCCTTCTTTGTCTTCAGAAGAAATCATTTACTATTTCTAGTTGAGGACAGGAGTATTCTTTGTCTTCACAAAATCTATCATTATGTTACAAAAAAAAAAAAACTAAACAAAAATTTGCTTGGATATCCAAGAAACCTTTTCACAGTGTCTTCAAGAAAGTACTAGAAAGGTCAGATTGTTGAAGAGAGTTCTAACTTCAGGAATTATACGTATTCAGACTGAATTGATACCAAGCTCCACAGCTATAAAAACGAATTTTTAATTAAGACCTTCTCTGTTACCCAAAAGTTTTGTCTTCTCTGATCTTTTCCAAATTCAAGGCAGGAAAAATGCCTATGACACCAAAATGGTAAAACAAGTTAATCCCCCCCATTTTAGACAGACAGTGGGAATAATTCTAAAAAAACACAAATACTTTCCTACTTCTTAATATTCTCAAGAGATGAAATTGAGAGTAGACTGTCTCTTTCCAAGAGTACACATGTGCTTTCAATAAAACTTTTACTTCAATTTTCACTTTTTGGCCATTGTTTTTTTAGATCATATCTAACAACCCAAGTCAAACACATTTTAAAAATATAGCTGGACACTTTCCATAGGATCTTTTTCCTCACCATTGTTAGATTTCCCCTAGAAATTTACTAAGGCCTAGTTTTTCCAAAACCCTTTAGAATTTTAGTGAAATCGTTTACCTTTCTTTTGGAATAAACCACTGTCTGTCTAGCACATAAATCACTTTTTTCTCCAGAACTTCCCTAACACAGTAGTCACAAGCCACATGTGGCTTTTAAATATCTAAAATGTGGTTAGTCTAGATCAAGATATGCTATAAGTGTAAAATACACATCAGATTTCAAAACTCAATATAAAAATATGTGTAATATTCAACTAATAATTCAATAATAATTCAACTAATATTCAACTAATAATTCAATAATTCAACTAATAATTTCATATTGATTACATATTAAAATAATGTTTGGATGCATTGTGTTAAATATAATCTCACCTGTTCTTATCTTTTTTGAGTGACTATTAGAAGACTTAAAGTTACATATGTCATTTATATTTCTTTGGACAGTAGTGATTAGAAGGTTAGTTCATCACATCAGGATTCTTATTACCATTTCTATAACTATGTAAATACTTGATTTTCACCAGTGGCATATTACTGGAGGTTTGCTCCCTCCACCCCATTGTGCAAAATGCCTGTTGCCAAATTACTCATTTTCCCTCCAACTTACTTGTTTGTTTATTGGAAGCTCCCGAATTGCTATAATCTGAGCACTTGGTGCTTGTGATTAGTGCTCTCCTTAATGGTTTTCCCTCTGTGTGATGTACACTTTAGCAATGGGGAGAAGTTACAACATGATTCCACTGATGGAAAGCAGAGCTTCCAGTCTGAGATTCAAACTCGCATCCCACAAGGCACACACTGAAGTGTAGTGGCAATTCTCTAGCAAATGTGCTAATTCCCTTAGTTCCCCCAGTGCACTAGCATGAAATGTTAATATTTTACACTTGACTGAAAGCAGGCTACTGTATCAGTTAGGATTGCTTTCATAAATGAAACCATACAACTTGCTTGACATAACCAAGGTCAGTTTGTTTTCCTAACTCAAGAAACAGATCACAGGTAATTAGACAAAGGGTGAAGAGTGGTTTCAGTGCTCCAGTCTCCTCTATTCTCTACTCTGCCTTCACTGTCTCAGGATGCCTCCTAAAATCAAAGCAGTATTCCTATGCTTCTACCACAAAGAAAGGAAAAGATGAAGGCCAAAGGATATGTATCAGGTAAGTTTTTCTTTTTATCTTTTTATCAGGACATGCCTACTTCTATCCGATTGACCATAATTGGTTGACTGACGTGGCCACCCTAAAATATAAGAGAACCTGAGTTGGTGAGTATTTTTAAGTAGTACATAGCTGTCCCAGAATTTTATCAGTAAAGAAGACGGGTAAATGGATTTGGGGCAAGCAATTGGTAATATCTATCAGAGCTATATTTTAAAATAAGTACAACTACAATTCTTTTAGAGAAAGAGAGGGGGAAAGTGTTTAGAGTGATAGAGATTATGAAAAAAGCCAACACATTTGACAATCTTAATTTAGGGTTCAAGGCTGAGAGAACATAAGCCATGAAAATATGATGTCGGGCCTCCCTGGTGGCGCAGCAGTTAAGCGCTGCGCTGTGGAGCTGTCGGCAGCAGCGACACGAGTTCGAAGCCCGGCCGGGGAGAGTCCCACATGGTGCGGCAGACCTCTCCTGCCTTGCCCGCTGCTCCCCTCAGCAGTGTATTTCTGATCTGCCTGTTCTGCTTCCCACTCTGTCTCTGGTGAACCCTCTCGCCGCCCCACACCTCTGGCCTGTACCCCAGCTTGTATGTATAAATAAAAAATAAATCTTAAAAAAAAAAAAGAAAATATAATGTCTATTATGTTGACATTCTGCAAAGAGAAAGAACAAATACTGATGAAGTTCATATGGAACCTCAAAAAGCCTCAAATAGCCAAAGCCTTCCTCACCAAAAAGAAGAATGGAGGTATCACCCTCCCCGACTTCAAACTATACTAAAAGCCATAATAATTAAAACTGCATGGTACAGGAACAAAAACAGACACACAAACCAATGGAAATCAAATAGAAAACCTAGAAATCAACCCACATATATATGAACAGTTAATCTTTGATAAAGGTGCAAATAACATGCAATGGAACAAGGAAAGCTTGTTCAACAAATGGTGCTGGGAAAACTGGACAACTACCTTCAGAAAAATGAAACTAGACTACTACCTCATGCCATGCACGAAAACGATTCAAAATGGATAAGAGACTTGGACATAAGACCCAAAATCATAAATCCACAGAAGAAAACATAAACAAAACACTACATGACATACATCTTAGTAACATTTTTAAAGACACATCCCCCAAAGCAAAGATAGTTAAGGAAAAAATAAACAGCTGGGCTTACATCAAACTAAAAAGCTTCTGTACAGCAAAAGAGCATTCACCAAAACAAATAGACAGCCCACTGACTGGGAGAAAATATTTGCACTCCATACAACAGACAAGGGTCTGATCACAAAAATCTACAAAGAATTCATACGACTCAACAAAAACAAAGCAAAAATCCAGTCAAAAAATGGGCAGAAGAATTTAAAAGACACTTCTCCAAAGAAGAAATGCAAATGGCAAACAGACATATGAAAAAATGCTCAAAATCCCTCATAATCAGGGAAATGCAAATAAAAACCACAACGAGATACCACCTTACACAAACAAGAACGGCACACATTAAAAAAACAGGAAACAACAAATGTTAGCGAGGATGTGGAGAAAAAGGAACTCTCCTCCACTGTTGGTGGGACTGCAAATTGGTCCAGCCTCTACGGAAAGTGGTATGGCAGTTTCTCAAACAACTAAAAATGGAGCTTCCATACGATCCAGCAATGCCACTCCTAGGAATATACCTAAAGGACACAAAACCATTAATCCAAAATATCACATGCACGCCTATGTTTACTGTAGCACTATTTATAATGCTAAAACATGGAAACAACACAAATGCCCAAAAACTGATGACTGGATCAAGAAAATAGGGTACATGTATACAATGGAGTACTATTCAGCAATGAAAAATGATAAACTAACACAATTCTCAGTAACATGGATGGAGCTAGAAGGGATCATGCTCAGCGAAATAAGCCAGCAGGAAAAAGAAAAATATCGAATGATATCACTTATGGGAAGACTATAAGAGAGCCAAACGAGAAATCAGAAGAAGAAAATAGCACACAAAACATGAACAAAGCAATAACTAGCAGGCAACCATGAATAAGAGACATTCTACAGGGTAGGGGGAGGAAGAAAGACCAAAATAGGGGGGAAAAGAGCACAAGGGACCATGGTGATGGTTCACGGGTGAACTGGTGGTGGGAAACCTACGGGGGATACACAATAATGTAAAGGATATAAATTAAATTTTAAAAAAGCAAAAAAAAAAATTTAAAAAACATATTTACTTCTCATGGAAAAAAAAAGAAAATATAATGTCTATTATGTGAACCATTTCTTTTTACTGTACTTCTATTCATTTGAATACCCCGGATAGAAACTTTCTGCATTATCTTTGTTGAGAGCAAAAATTTAACCAACATGCCAATAACTTCTTTAAAAGTTCAGTTCAGGGTCTCCCTGGTGGTGCAGCTGTTAAGTGCTGCGCTGTGGAGCTGTCGGCAGCGGTGACACGAGTTCGACACCCAACCAGGGAGATTCCCACACAGCGCCGCAGGCCTCTACAGTCTCACCTGCTGCTCCCCTCAGCAGTGTATTTCCATCGATCTGCTTGTTCTGCTCCCCACTCTGTCTCTGGTGAACCCTCTCGCCGCCTCACACCTCTGGCCTGTACCCCAGCTTGTATGCGTAAGTAAATAAATCTTTAAAAATGAAATAAAATAAAAGCTCAATTCAGAGCTATCAAATAATTGCTCAGAAAACTTTCATCAGCCTGCCATGGCCTGCTATTAAAAAGGACCCTTTTCGGGCCTCCCTGGTGGCGCAGCAGTTAGAGCGCTGTGCTGTGGAGCTGTTGGCAGCTCTCGATGCGAGTTCAATGCCCAGCAGGGGAGAATCCCACATGGTGCGGCAGACCTCTCCTGCCTCGCCCACTGCTCCCCTCAGCAGTGTATTTCTGATCTACCTGTTCTGCTCCCCGCTCTGTCTCTGGTGAGCCCTCTTGCCGGCCCACGCCTCTGGCCTATACCCCAGCTTGTATAAATAAATAAATCTTTAAAAAAAAAAAAAGGACCCTTTTCACATTTACGACTTTATTTTTATCTTTCCTTCCAACCAAACTGGATAAAAGTAGACCTTTGATTATAGGAAGAGTTTTGGCCCAAGTCATTTGCAAAGTTGTAAACTCTTGTCACTAACCTGATCCAATACCAAATTCAGCACTCGACTCTACATCTACCTACCTAAAGTGTTGTTGTTACTTAGTACAAATGTCTTTGCTTTTCAGTCGCCACTACTAGAAGAGATCATTTTAATAATAAAAACACAGAAACAACTTTTAACACCTGACAAGTTCTAAGGTCCATGTGTTAGGAGAGCTGTATTGCTGTGGAAGCTGGGCCAATAGCTAGGGGCATTCACTCACTAAGTGACTCACTTCCAAACAAGAGCTCTGCAGAAAGCCTGATTCAAATTCCTGCTTCAGTAAAATGTCATATATTTGTGTGACTGGCATAAAGTCAGAACCGTATAAGATTAGTCCATAAATACTACACATCTTGCTTATTGTTTTCTAAAACGGCCCCAAATTTCCCATATCTGGTTCTTTTCCAAAGTATCTTCTTTCTATAATGCCCACCCCCATCTACACAAAGTGAAACCTAACTCACTCCCCAAGAGTCAACTCGTATTTCATATTTTCCACAAAGTCTTTCCGGATGCCTCCACTCTAACTGTTCTCTATTTGAACAAATACAGCACTTTCTTTGCACTTCTCTAATGTCACCTACTTTATTCTGCCTCACATTACCGTATTTGTTTACGAATTCTATCCTCTCCCACTAGATAAACAGCCTGACATTATACTCCATATTTAAAAGAGTTTTATGCATACTAAATGCATAGAAAATTGTTCACATTTAATAAAATCTGGATTTTTTTTGTTTGACAGAACAATTGTAACAAATCTTGCAATATCATTGATTGGTATGGTTTTTAAAATCTAGCTATGAATTATGACCCTCAAGATAATAATTAGACAATTGTTTTCTATTTGAGGGACAGAGAAACTATTATAAATATCCGAAAGGGTATCCTGTGGTTGTGAACAGGGAAGACTGATTGCCTATGAGTATTTACATAAGGCAGCCCACTATGCAGCCCAACGGTCCTCACAAAAATTCCAATAGAATCCAGTAAAGCAAAGTTTCTTGATTTCTACAGAGGATGAACAATATTCCTGAATCAAAAATTACAACATAGGATTTGGGGCTCTTTCCAGGTGAGTTCCCACTTAAAATGTAGTTTCAAGTGGCAGGCAGTCTTAGAATAATTGCTAGAATATTTCAGTGTTTGGTAACCAGAGTAGTTGAAACTAGAGCTGTCTTAAAAATTGAAGCTTTGTGATTATCATAACTATATGTTTTTGATTCTAGTATGAGTTTAATTTCTGTCTAGAATCATCTCAAAGACAAAATAATAATTCATCGCTAATGGGCAAGGCAAACAGAAAATAGAGTTTTGCCTTTTATTAGACTGAAATACACAAACTGCCAAAACTCAATCATTTCTGAGCTATGGAAAGAATGATTACATTGGTCCAAACTAATAATTTTTGAAACTCTAGTCATTTATATTGTTTCTTTAATTATATTCTAGAAATGTTTTATAACAAAAAATATACACATACACATACTTGTGTGTGTATATATATACACACATGTGTGTATAAGCATATATATATTTATAATACTTAAAGCAGTAAAAAATGAATCATGGATGAAGAATATGAAAATCACAAACTGGGAGAATATTTGCAACACATATATCTAATAAAGGACTTCTATCAAAAAATACGAAGACATCTTAAAAGTCAACAATAAGAAAATAAGCAACTCAATTTTAAAATGGGCAAAAGATCTGAACAGACACCTCACTAAAAACATACAGATGGCAAGTGTACATATGAAAGGCTGCTCTACATCATATGCCATTAGGCAAACAGCAAAGTGAAACAATGAGACACCAGTACACACCTATTAGGATGGCTAAAATCCAAAATACTGAGAACACCAAAGGTTAGTGAGGATGTGGCGTAACAGAAATTCTCATTTATTACAGGTGATGAACTATCCTAGAAAAGTTAGGTAACTTTTCTTTGGTTGATTTGGAAAAAAAAAAAAGCTAGTGTTTACAAGAGGTCTGACACAAAACTTTGGAAAAGCTACAGAAAAAAAGGAAGGGGGAGTAAGTGTGAGTGCCAGGATGCTGTACAGGGATCAAGGAAGGTCTAATTCCAAGAATTTCTACTTTTATTGTATTTTCATTTCTATGAGTTCCAACTGGTTCCATTTCAAATATTCCTTTGCCATACTCTCAAAGACCCCTTTTATTTCTATATATATGAAGCATATTTATTTTACATTTTGAAAGTGACCATTGCAAACTGCAATTTAGGTGGAACTGACTCTATAGTGTTTTTTCTATTAACGGCTGCTTGTGATGGCTACGTGTGAGGTGGACGAGGGGCTCTTTACTATGAATTCATGGCCCTTAAGCTTTATTTGTGGTGATTCTTTCTTGAGTCTAGTTGTTTTTTTTTTTTTTTGAAGTTTTATTAATTTGTTACTCATTTACTTAGCTACATAACTTTGGAGGTATATTTTCACATCTCCATGTATGCACACGCTTCACTCACCCTCCACCAAAATTCCCCATGCCAATGCCCTATCCCCTTCCCTCTCCCTATTTGTCCCTTCACTCCCCACCCTATTTCCTTTGGTAACCTATATATTTTTCACAGAGTCTAAGAATTATTTTTCTGTGCTTCACCGGTTTGTTTTCCTTGGTTATATTCCACAAATAAGTGAAACCATCCAGTGTCTGTCTTTCGGTTTCTGAAAAGTCAGATTTAAACTATGTTATTCTAGAAAGATTTCCCTTTCCATCTAACCTAAGACCTTCAACTAAACATTCAACTTGGGGTTTTCCAGGCCCTACATATAGTGTGAACTTAAACCCAAAAACTTACTTAATGCAGACTTGTAGTTCGAAATTCACATGGGAGACTTTTTTTTTCCATTCTACCTACAACCAAAGCAGAACCAGACAGGCAGGCAAGCAGAGAGCAGAGATAAGACAGATCCACCATTTCCTGTCCAGAGCTGGTTTTTCTTAGTTCATACACTGAAATTTTAACCTTTTGGGGAGCCAGCTCTATGTGGGAGTTCTGACTTGACCTCCTTACCCCAAGGTTGTCTCCTGAGCTCTCTACACATGTCTATTAAAATAAAATCCATGTGGGCCTCCCTGGTGGCGCAGCGGTTGAGCGCTGCGCTGTGGAGCTGTCGGCAGCTGCGACGCGAGTTCGACGCCCGGCCGGGGAGAATCCCACATGGTGTGGCAGACCTCTCCTGCCTCGCCCGCTGCTCCCCTCAGCAGTGTATTTCTGATCTGCCTGTTCTGCTTCCCACTCTGTCTCTGGTGAACCCTCTCGCCGCCCCACACCTCTGGCCTGTACCCCAGCTTGTATGTATAAAATTAAAAAAAAAATAAATAAATAAATAAAAAATAAAATCCATGCATTAGGTCATTGGAGACCAACAGATACCTCAGGAAAGATGCTGGCTCCAGGGATTACTTGCCCCTCCTTATTCATATTAGCTTGTCGTTTCTGTCCCCAAAGGAATACCCATACTTTCCAGACTTTTCTTCCAGCTCATGCATGCTTTAAAAATTACTTTTAAATAATACATTTTATCCAACTTATTTAGGTTTATTCTGCTAATATCTGGTCTGCAGTAGCTAGAAAAAGAACTCGTCTACTCAGAGTTGGCACAGGGACTGGCCATAAGGCCACATTTTCTCCTATTCCTAAGTAATATGAAATTTTATATAATTCATAAATTCCACACAGCACTTTGTTTGTTTCAGTCTTTTCCAACTTCCTTCCATGGTCATGGAGATCCCACACTTGTCCCAGTCCCACTTAATGATTCTGGTTCTGTTCCCAGCCTCACAAATCACTTTGGCCTCACATCAGTCAAACTCTCAGCTTCAGGTCAGGTAAGTTTTGTGTTTCTACTTTATTTCTGTTCCACAGAGATACACATCTTGTTTTATTACTAGTCTATATCTTCTTAAATTTTCTACATAGTTGGAGCCAAGATAATACAAACTTAGGTCAATTCATGATCATAATCAGAAATCAAGATAAAACTGTTTTTATGCATACATTCAAATTTGTTATTTTTTATTGTTATTTATATCTTTTACATTTTGTATTCCCCTTGGGTAACCCACCACCAATTCACCCATGACCCATCACCATGGTCCCTTGTGTCCTTTTCTAGAATTTTCAGGCGGAAGTTTACAAGCAATTTTTTTCATGTACCATACATGTTTTCTCCTAAAATACTAGCATCAAAACAAGAGTGTCAGTGGCCAATGATTTTATTTTAATCAGGCTGATGTTGAAATAAGAATTTAATAAAGAAAACCTCTGAGTGACAGTACATCACACTGGAGCTTGGTGGAGGGTGAGTGAAGCATGTGTACATCTGGAGATGTGAAGTTATATTCCCAAAATTATAATATATAGTTTTGCAAATGATAGACAAAATATGAGACAGAAAAAAACCTCTGTATCCATTAAACCAGAGATTGGAGGTTTTTTTTACAATATATATGAGCCAAAGAACTAGTTCTCAATACTATATATAAGCCAAAGAACTAAAAACCAAAGCCAGGGCAGAATTCAGTGTTATCAAGATATCATTCTGTAGGAGAAACACAGAACAAGGAGACACAAGATGAAGCTAAAGAAGGGACATGACAGAAACATTCGGTGACTGTCAAGAAATCAGTGGCTCAGAACTATGATCTCAACATCCGAGGTCAGGAATGGCCCTGCACTCAGTGCGCCTCAAAATGTGGTCAGTTTGCCGGCCAAAGCCAGTCCTCAAGCTGTTGTTACCAATCTGCTATGAGACAAGAGGCTATGGCAGAATTTAAATCAACTGTATGACTTGGCAGATCTTTCTTAATGAAGCAGAAAGTATACAGATTTACATTCTGATAAAAGCTCCTACCACATAGCAGTAAGAAACTATTCTCTGACCATCTATAGGGAGATCACCACTTTAGATCATCCCCATATTATGACTTAGATGATAACTGGAAGTAGATCCAGGATCTGAAGATCTGAAAAAAAAAAAAACTGGCCATAGCTGATTAAGAAAATAATGAAAGGATTAAAGACAACATACAAATACTAATAATACCTCCACTAGGTAAGAATCATTCAAGAATTTATATACTAAAAGAAGATACTAAAAATAACCTTAGGTGTTTGAAAAGAAATTAAATAGTATTACTACCCCACATTAATAATACAGGCTTAATCTCAACCTGTAAAACTGCCATGATTTTTAATTTTTTATGCATTCTAATTTTATGTCAAAAAATACTATATTGGTTAAATGTATTGTTTGTGTATGTATAATATGATTTTTACAATACTAATTTTACTTTTTATGTTATATATTTATAATATATAGTGTTAGATATTATATTCAGTACTTAATATATATTAAAATATATTATATCCTTCAATTAGATATTGCTTATTCCTTAAAGCATGTATCTTCAGTTGTTCATGTAACCACACCTATGACACTTGACCTCAATGAATTTAGAAAACAAGTTCAGAAAGCAAAGGTGAGTTACACTAAAACTTAGCAAGCCTTAGCATCTATTTCTAGGGCTCCTGCTCAACAATAAAGATTTAAAGAAAAACATAATATTACAAGATAAAGTCACCATCAAACTTTTCATTTTTTTAAAGATTTATTTTTGCATACAAGCTGGGGTGCAGGACAGAGGTGTGGGACAGTGAGAGGGTTCACTAGAGACAGATTGGGGAGCAGAACAGGCAGATCGATGGAAATACACTGGTGAGGGGAGCAGCGGGAGAGGCAGGAGAGGTTTGCCATGCCATGTGGGAAACTCCCCAGCCTGGCATCGAACTTGTGCCGCAGCAGCTGACAGCTCCACAGAACTGCGCTTAACCCATTGCGCCACCAGAAGAGGCCCCAACTTTTCACTTTTAAGATAGCTTTCAAGATATGATACATTATCATACACAAACAACAAAATATGTCTTTTATAACTGTCAAGTCTATAGCTAGTAGATAATGTATTATCTAGACAATATATTGCCATAATACATATGAAGAACTGTAATACAGAAAAAAATTCCTTAACACTATCAGAAACACTTTTATTATGTAGAAAGAATACAAGATACATTTATAACCACTCTTGTTCCAAACATTATTTAAAACTATAATCTATTAACATATATAATAAATGGAATAAAAATGATAGGTAAAAAAATATGGGTTGCCTTCGTGGTGTGCATAGTAACATACACCTGAAGAGGTGGGATCCTATATTTGTGAATTATTTACACCTATTTTATTCGTCAATGTTATTTCATTCATCTTCCTAAAGATGATATGAAAGAAAAAGACTATCATTTCTATAGTTTTATTTGACACATTTATATGACACCAAAAAGAGAGTATACTTTTCCAACTCAGACCTTAGTTAATACAGGAACTTCAAAAGCACACTAGTTAGTCTTACAGTTTAACGAAAGTCATGCCCTGTTAGCAGGCCAGTTAGTTCATGTGGTTAAAACATGGTGTTAATAAAAACATAACAGGTTCGTTTGGGGTTCTTTTGAATTTAGAAAAGATCTGTAAATGGTTGCTAACAGTTTAATGGTTTCAGAATGAAACCCAAGTTTGTAGGAGCCCCAAATCTTTGCTGAAAATTGATTGAACTATGCAGGTATGACTTAAAGAGGTTGAATTTAATGAAAAGTTCACAGGTTGAAGGGTCAAAGAATTAGGAGTTGGCCCAAATCTACCACTAATTGTCAGTCTTGAGTAATCATTTAGCTGTTCAACACCTTCATTTCTAATGCATGAAATTGGCCATCATGATCTCAAAGGCCTCTTCAGCTCTCACATTCTGTAGCTCCAAATCTATGGTAAGTTTAGCCATTAAAGATAGACCCTCCATCCATTTACTGAGCAGAAGAAACCCTCCAATCTTCTGACTGGGGTCCATGTATTGTCATACTAGCTTAAATGGCAAGAGCATGTCAAAATAAGAATCAGAACACAGGATTTATCATCCTTTGTGACCCGCATTCTTATCCTCAATGCTCAGCAACAAGGCTTTGAGTGCTAAAGATTTTGATGCAATAATGACAATACAGTTCACCAAACAAGGCCAAGCTCAGTGGTTTCCAGGAAACCAAACGGGAAAGAATGTGGAAGAAAGAAATAGTAGAGACTTCAAATGACGAAAAAATGAATGAAGTTCAAACTGAGAATCTAAAAGAGATACAATAAAGGCCTAGAAAGTGTGGTCAATGAATTTAGAATGACTGGAACTGTGGAAAGCTTTTCTAAACAATACTAACAAAATATCCTTGAGAATATTTTATCATTAAAGAAGTCAAAGAGTTGAGATCATATTGATGATTCATTCTTGGAAAATACAAAAACTAAAATGGAGTTGTTCTGATTTATGAAATCTACATTAGGCAACTTCATTAAAGGCACTTTTACCTAGCCCTAGAAGTTAAAGGTGGTCTTTACCAAAAAAAAAAAAAAAAAACCCTTAATCTTATAATCACAATAGAATACTCAATACTGAGAAAAATTGGACCAATTATTATATAAACCAAATAAACAATAAATTAGTTACCATTTATTCAAATTACTCAAAAGCCCATCATTATATTAAAGAGTTAAAACATAATAAATGAAATAATAAAATTACCTCAATTATGACTCCCCTTTCTTTAGGAATAAAGATAATTTAATAGAAAGTGAAAAGGAATAAAGCTAAATTATTAACACTCTATTCCCCTTCATATTGTTGTCAGCAAACAGATTACACAGTTTTATATACAATCTATCTAGAGTTTTATTTTTATGTTGGTATCCATTAAAGTCTTATAATTGACAAAATCCATACACTTGTCATTTTATCATCTTACCAAGATTAAAAGGGTAAAGGTTGTATAAATTGCTTGGGCATTCTATTTGTAAACATTTGTTTCCTTTTTTGTTTGATTTGGTTTTCTTTGGATGTTACTTCTTCGGGAATATTCCTAAAAGTTGATTACACAGGTCAAAAATATAAATTACTGGGCCTCCCTGGTGGCGCAGCGGTTGAACGCTGCGCTGTGGAGCTGTCGGCAGCGAATTCGATGCCCAGCCAGGGAGATTCCCACATGGTGCGGCAGACCTCTCCTGCCTCGCCCGCTGCTCCCCTCAGCAGTGTATTTCTGATCTGCCTGTTCTGCTCCCCACTCTGTCTCTGGTGAACCCTCTCGCCGCCCCACGCCTCTGGCCTGTTCCCCAGCTTGTATGTATAAATAAAAAAATCTTTAAAAAGAAAAAAAAAATACAGGGCCTCCCCGGTGGCGCAGCAGTTAAGCGCTGCGCTGTGGAGCTGTCGGCAGCGGCGACGTGAGTTCGACGCCCAGCCGGGGAGAATCCCACATGGCGAGGCAGACCTCTCCTGCCTTGCCCGCTGCTCCGCTCAGCAGTGTATTTCTGATCTGCCTGCTCTGCTACCCGCTCCGTCTCTGGTGAGCCCTCTCGCCACCCCACACCTCTGGCCTGTACCCCAGCTTGTATGTATAAAAAAAAAAAAAGAAAAGAAAAAAAATACATAAATTACTTTACTAATTAACCAAATGTTTTCCAGAGGGAAAATAGACAATTAAAAAAACTCAAAATGTACTGTCGCCACTAACATATTCATTATATCACATTTGTCTTTATTTTGATGGGAATGTACAGTGCCTTTAGTTGTTTGAATTTTAATCAATGGTTATGCAGAACATTACTCTTTGTGATGACTGCTATATTTTTCTAAATATATAAATGCCACTATTGAGAGACAATAAGTGATCTTTTGTATGTATGAATTATATGTATCAAGAGTACTTTCCCAGGTGAGTTTATTCAGTCTCAGGTCTATAAATACTATTTATAAGTTTATGATTCTCCAATTCATTTATTAAGCCTGGACAACTCCAGTCTTACACATTCAACTGCCTATTTTATTTCTCCAGATTGAATTCCTGATCTTCTGAAACACCTCATCTTAGAATTCTTAGCGCCTCAATAAATGGCAACTCAAATCCTTCCAGTTCATGAGACCCAAAATCTCTGTGTCATTCTTTCTCTAATTTGTTCACACCACCATTTCTTATATTCCTTTGCTCCTTTCTCCCCATCCCACCTCTTAACTTCAAATGCCTTACTTTGTCCATTAGTGTTTACTGGCTTTTATAAGCATTTTGCTTTGTCAACTCATTTGTTATATGTGTCCAATATTTATCTTTCATATCTTTGGGTAAATAACCAGCAGTGATATTGTTGGATCACATGGCATCTCCACTTTTAACTTTTTTTAAATTTTTTAAATCTATTTTTAGTTTATATATATGTTACATAATTGTTCATTTTTGTACAACGTTTTCTTTCTTTTCCTAGGTGTAATCGCCCTTGAATTTCTACCACCATGCACCCTTACCATAGTCCTTTGTGCTCTTCTGGTCCTCATTTTGGTCCCTCCCTCTCCCTCCCTCTCCCCTGCAGAATGTCTCTGGTTTATATTTGTCGGTTTATTTTTGTTTTGTTTTGTTGCGATTTATTTATTTGTTTATTTTTTCCCCAGATTCCTTATTTGATTTGCCTATATTTCATTATGCTCTGTGAAGTAAGTCAGAAGGAGAAAGAAACTTATCAGATGGTTTCACTTTTAATTTTTTAAGGAAGATACAGATCGCTTTCCAAAACAGCTCCATTAGTTTACATTGCCACCAAAGGTGTAATAGGATTCCTCCTTCTCCACATCCTCTTCAGCACTTGTTTTTTGGGGATCTTACTAGTATGTGTCATTCTCACAGGTGTTAGATGACAGTTCATTGTGGTTTTGACCTGCATGTTTCCATACTTTCAAATATTAACTCTATTCACAAATGCAACATATATATTCTATGGAAAGCTGAAGTATAGAGAAGCGTGTGAAATAATATAAAAAATACCCATAATCTCAATACATGTTTTCCTTTAAACAGCTGTTACGTATGTTATAAAAAGTCAATTTCCCTTTTTCACCGCCCCATCTCCACTAAAAGTAATCACTGCTAAGCATTTGTTACATATCGTTCCAGGATTTTCCTATTACTTTTTTATAAAGATGGAATCATACTGATCACTGTCTAATGCAACAGGCTCTTTTTCCTTAATGCCACGTTACAGACATCTTTCCAAGAGACACAGTTACCTCATTCTTTCGACAGCAGTATGGTATTCTATTATCTGCATGTATAATATCTTATGAAACCAGATCAAAGAGGAGTGAAGGCTTCCCAGCTGGTATCTGAGATATACATTTGTTTCTTTTTTTACTAATATCAGTTATGGTCTCATAGATACCACCAACCCCCTTAACTCTTTGATCTTCCAACACAATTATCCAACCTCCCCTCACCCCTGCCTCAACCCACCACCCAGTTTGCATTTTTAGTGGATTTCTGAGGGCAGTCAGAGAAGACTCGACTTGCTGACTGATTCCATTTCATAGCTAGGTCTTCCAACCTTAACTTGGGCTGCCTTCGTGGTTCACCATTGGATTTTTTCTCATCGTCACAGGCTCCATTCAAGTCCCTTCCTACCCTGCTTCAAGGCCCAGTCCCCACTCCACCTCCTGCTCTGATCATATGGTTTGATCTTCAGATTTACAGAGTAATCAGAGAATGTTCAGGCATGGCCTTTCTCACCTCTTCATCTCTAAACCTGCCTTCTAGGCTTATCCAGTCATTCTTCCTTATCTGAGTCAGAGAAAATGGCATCTTAATTCTTCAAGGTGTACCTCTCCATCTTCAATTTTATCCTCTATATTGTATCCTCCCCTTCCATATCATAGAAACAAGCTATGTAAATGCCATATTAATAATATTAATAACAGGGCCTCCCTGGTGGCACAGCGGTTGAGCGCTGTGCTGTGGAGCTGTCGGCAGCGAGCAATTAGAGTTCGACGCCCAGCCAGGGAGAATCCCACATGGTGTGGCAGCCTCTCCTGCCTCGCCCGCTGCTCCCCTCAGCAGTGTGTTTCTGATCTGCCTGTTCTGCTCCCCACTCTGTCTCTGGTGAAGCCTCTCACCACTCCACACCTCTGGCCTGTACCCCAGCTTGTGTGTATAAATAAATAAATCTTTAAAAAAAATAATAATATTAATATTAATAACATACCAGCACTAATAATACTACATAGCATTTAAAATGTGCCAGACCCTGTTCAAAGCACTTTACATGTATTAACGAATTTAACTAATTCAATTTATTTAATTTAATTTTCATAACAACCATATGAGGTAGGCAGTAATTACAGCTATCCCATTACACGAATGAGAAAACTGAGCACAGAGAGTTCAGGACACCTGCCCAAGGTCTCACAGTAAGCACAGAGCTGAGATTCAAACCCGAGCTGTGCGGCTCCAGGATCCGGTTCTCACACTGTGCCGCATGTACGGGAGCTGACATAATAGATAATAACCAAAGCGCTAACAAAGCAGAGTGGGTCAGAAAACCTAATGGGAAGTGAAGCCTGTAGAGCACCCCAAAACAATAGAAAGTGACTCTTGGAGATGGACAGGAAAATCAGGGGTTAGAGGTACCAGAGATCACTATAAGACAAAGGATGGAAAGACTATGAGGTTTGTCTCATGTTTCCTATCTGTGAATATAGCTATTTCCATTGTCTCTTGAGTATCATTTCAAATGATGTCCACGCAAGTAGTTATTCTGATGGCAGAATTTGTATCCATGGTCAACACCCAAACTCGAGGAAAGAAGTGAGTTGTTCAGTACAAATCCTCCCCCACATATGACAAGAGCTCAAAGAGCCCAAAGAATAATACCTTTGCATTTTCTCTATTCCCTGTGAGATTATTCTTTCTTCTTAGTATTTTTCAGAAATCTGTCCCTTTGTGCCTTCACATCACCATCCTTTTTCCCCCTACACTACAAAGAATAAAATTAATACTCCAAGTACTAACCTTTTAAATGTCTTTGAGAAGTTAACCCGTGTGATTTTTCTACCCACAATACAAACACTAGAAAACACTAGTCTTTTCCTCATCAAACTAAATAAAATATGCTCAACACCATCAAAATGCTTTCTTTAACCTGGTTTTAAATCTCTTCCTCATCCTTGTGTCTCTATTTTCCAAACATGACCCACCTTGCTCTTCTCTCCCTTAATATGTAGGAAATCAACTGCATTACACTGCTAAGCCAAATGGAGTGAAACCTAAAGATTTGTTTCACACATTCTGCTCCTGGCAACCATGACTCATACTCCCTACCTATGTACTATATACCTTTTGAATTTCATATTACATTTGTGAGCCTTAAACTCATTTGTTATTCCTCCTTCACCTAACTCCTAATCTCTAATCCACTAATACCATCAACAACACCACCACTACCTACAGACGAAATCAAAACCCAATTCTTGGGCCTCCCTAGTGGCGCAGTGGTTAAGCACTGCGCTGTGGAGCTGTCGGTAGCAGCAACGCAAGTTCGATGCCCAGCCGGGGAGATTCCCACATGGCGCGACAGACCTCTCCTGCCTTGCCCTCTGCTCCCCTCAGCAGTGTGCTTCCATCCATCTGCCTGTTCTGCTCCCCGCTCTGTCTCTGGTGAACCCTCTTGCCACCCCACGCCTCTGGCCTGTACCCCAGCTTGTATGCATAAATAAATAAAATTAAAAAAAAAACAAAACCCAATTCTTCATTAAACAAATATATATTAGAAGACTCAGCCTGGCATTGGAAAACAGAATTATGTTACTTTTTAGCCTGTACTGACAAATCAATTTTGAGACCCAACTGATTCCAGGAGTACCCTCCAGAGCTCCTTCACTGTCCTTTACCTAACTCTTTCCCTGCATCCCTAAGGTAGGATATAAATTTGAACCTTAAATCACCAGGTTGGCTGCGATAGACTTCTTTTACCCAAATCAGCGATCTTGAAACAATGTTCCATTGCAGTAAAGAAAATAAGAAAAAAAAATCTGCAAAAATAACCATTTCTAGAAGCAATTGTTCAGAAAACATAAACTCTGGTTGGTAAACAGTAGGTTAATTTTTTTTTAATATATAAACACAACCTCCCATTCTCCTAAGAAAGTATTATAAATTTCCCAAAAGTAATTTTCAATAGAATATTTAGCCAATACTAAATACTTCGGAAGCATAAAAGCTGAGCTTTAGATATTATAGATGACATCATCTTTCACTAAAAATGAGTATGCCAAGAATCAGAGGCAAAAGATAGAGGTCATCTAGCCCTATTCCATTGATTTCTCAGTAATCAAACCAAGTCTCTGAGGGACTAGGCGATTTATTCAAAGTGACAGAGCAGGCTACTGACAAAACCGAAACAAGAACTCAAAGTTCTCGATTCCCAATCCATCAAGTACCTAGAAGTCCATGAGGTACAAGGGGCTTTGCAGAGTTTGAAGCAGAAGCAGATCTTCCCCTCAAAAGTACACAGTACATTGTGTGATCCATAGGATAACATGAAAAATTCAGCAATTAAAATATATAGACAATACAAATCAATTTACACATGCCTTTGTCAACCAGATACAAGTTTTTGAAAGCGATTATAATAAAACATTAAGCTGTGAAATTATAATTTATATGAAGTATTATAGACATTAAGCCTATAAATATGAGTGATTATAACAAATTTGTCACATTTTCATTAACAAAAACCAATATTCATAATGAAAAGTAAATAAGGGCCTCCCCGGTGGCCTACGGGTCAACACTTTCACCGCGATTGCATGAGTTTGATCCCCAGCCAGGGAGATAATCCACATATGGAACAGCAGACCTCTCCCGTCTCGCCCACGGCTCCCCTCAGCAGTGTGTTTCAATCAATCTGCTTGTCCTGCTCCCCACTCTATCTCTAGTGAATCTTCTCACCCCCCACACCTCTGACCTACACTCCAGTTCTTCTACACAAAAACCAAAAAAAAAGTAAATAAGTACCAGAAAAGTAGTGCTCCAGAGTAGTTAAAAGTTACCACTTGAACCCTTTCTTGCAACAAAATAGATGTACTGATTAACACTTAATGAGGACTCAAGAGCAACCAGACTATAAGATTTAGCAGAAGAAACATGGAGCTTCTGGGCCTCCCTGGTGGCGCAGAGGTTAAGTGCTGCGCTGTGGAGCTGTCGGCAGCAGCGACACAAGTTCGATGCCCGGCCGGGGAGAATCCCACATGGTGCGGCAGACCTCTCCTACCTCGCCCGCTGCTCCCCTCAGCAGTGTAATTCTGATCTGCCTGTTCTGCTCCCCACTCTGTCTCTGGTGAACCCTCTCGCCGCCCCACACCTCTGGCCTGTACCCCAGCTTGTATGTATAAATAAAAAATAAATATTTTTTAAAAATAAAAAAAATAAATAAAAATAAAAGAAACATGGAGCTTCCATACGACCCAGCAATACCACTTTTGGGAATTTACCCAAAGGACACAAAAACACTAATCCGAAA
>PVIJ01006834.1:0-88116 GCA_004024925.1 Scalopus aquaticus
TTTACCTATAATTAATAAGATTAGCTTTCTATTATTGTTATAGTAATTTCTACTATTATTATTATTTCTATTACTGTATTAACTTTCTATTACAATTGTAGTACTTCCTAGTACTATCTGTAGCACTTAAACATTTAGTAATGTTAACATAAATGGGTATAGTACTAGTATAAAATAAAGCTTGTTTCAACATAATTTTTTTACATCTGTCTGTTAAGTACTATTTTGTGTCGAGGAAGATAGCCCTTAATTTATGAATAAATTGACATGAAAAATTTTTCCAAAAATTCATTTCCAAAAAACCAGATATTAATATATCTCAGAGGAACTCAGAGTGTACAAAAAATATGTCTAAAATAGCAAATACTTTCATCTTAGTCAACAACCAAACTAAAGAACTGAATTAGTTTTTTTAAAATTACGTGCCAATAAACAGGAAAAACCAAGTTCTTAAGGAAGTTACACAATTACGAGTAAGTGATCCTTACAATTATTTCAGAGAACTCTACTATGTCTAATTTTACATCAAAATGTTTAGCTTACACATAATAAACTTTACTTTTAATTTTAAAAACTCACAATCAGTGCTATCTGGAACTCACAAAACAAATGAACAGGAGAGAAAGAAGGGCATTTTTTTTAAATTAACTAGGCAAGAGGCAAAGGAAGAGAAAAATAGGGCTTATAACAAATGGGATGTAAGGCATTAAAAACATGTTCATGAATTAATAATTGCTATTGGATATTATTCCCCTAAAGAGATCAAAAAGTAAATCCTATACCCAGAGACTCTGGTCTTGACTGAAACATGTAGCTGCTGCATAATGAGTTTGTAGGTAACAGTTCTCAAAAACTTTAAGTGATTATTTTTTGTAGATGTTCATCATCTTCATGTTCCAAAGGCATTTTTAAAAATTAGGTTGTCAGAAAAGTCATGACATATTTTTTAAAATGCGTCATGATTATTCTGACAACCCAATAAAATGCAAATGTCTCACTATCATTTAAGAGATCCTTTAATGACTACCATTTCCAACCTAACTTTCTACCATTCTTCTGACTCTGCCTGGCCTTCTTGCCATGCCTGGAATGCACCAAGCAAGTTCCCATTACAGGACCTTTGCACTTGCTGTTTCCTGGGAACTGGGATGCTCTTTCCCCAAATACTTGTTAGTTGCTTACTCATAGCTGGTCTCTGCTTAAATTTACTTTCTCAGAGAGCGTTTTCCTGGCTATCCTAACATTGCACTCTTGTCACAATTTGACCGTTTTCTGCCTTCTTTTTCTCCATAGCGTCTATCATGATCTGATATCACATCAAATTATATATTACCAACTCCCACCACTAAAACATAAACTTGAGGGTAGGGGTTTTGCTTTGTTCATTGGTGTATCCACAGTGCCAGGCAAGTAGTAGGTGCACAATAAATATCTGCTGAGTGAATAAACGCAAAAGCATTATTTAATGTGTTTAGTTCTCAGAGATACATTTTATAACCTTGGCAACTCACCAGGAAGCTATATTACTTCTAAAACCAAACAGACTGTGGATAGTCCTTATTCTTTCTTTTTTACTGAGATGTAGTACCCATAGCATGAAATTTACCCATTTAAAGTATCCAAGTCCATGGTTTTTTTTTCATATAAAATTGTGCAATCACCATCACTATCTAATTTTAGAACATTTCAGCACAAGGGATAAACTTCAGATTTTTCTAAGACCTATGCTCATGAATCTTGCTTAGGATATTTTCCCATCCTAAACGAGGCTTGGTAACTTTGGGAACAATAGTGTCATCTGTTCAAGAGGTAAACTCTTAAGAAAAAAATCTCAGGTTTTTGCCTATAATAACTTCTATTAGGGCTCTAGCTACAAGTACTATCAGTACGGAATACTTGAAATCATAGTTTGACCACTCTCTAGGCAACCTTTAAAATTTTACCATCTGACATTAATGAATCAGTCACATAAATACTGCACTTCAGGGAAACATAAATTTTATCCTTAAAAACCTGGCTGGATACACTACAACTAAGCAACAAAAACAAAAGAGCTTAAAAATGGGCAAAGCACATAAACAAGCATTTCTCTAAAGACAAATATATATATAGATGACCAATACACACATAAAAAGATGCTCAGCATCACTAATCATTAGGAAAATGCAAATCAATGCGATATGACTTCACATTCATTAGGATAGCTATTATTTAAAAAAAAAACCTACACAATAGTAAGTACTGATGAGGGTGTGGAGAAATCAGTCATCAGAATCTTGTGCATTGCTGGCAGAATGTGCAGCAGTGCAACTGCTTATGGGAAACAATATGGCAGGGCCTCAAAACATTAAACAAAGAATTACTGCATGATCCAGCAATTCCACTTCTGGCTATAGACTCAAAGCAGAAATAACAGATATTTGTCCTATGTAAGTGAATACCCAAGTTCACAGTAGCATTAGTTAGAATAGTGAAAAGGTGGAAACAACTCAAATGTCCACCAATAGGAAAAAATTAAAATGCAGTCTACAAATACAATGGAATATGACTTCAGCCATGAACAGAAGTGAAATTCTGGCACGTGCAACAGCATGGCTAAACCTTGAAAACATTATGCTAAATGAAATAAAGTAGCCACAAAAGGACCAATATTGCATGATTTCACTTAGATGATAGAGATACAAAGAACAGTGTCTACAACAAGCTGTGGGCGGGGGAATGAAGTTATTGTTTAATGGGTAGTTTCACTTTGGGATGATGAAAAAGTTTTGAAAAGTGGTAGTAGTGATGGTTGCACAATCATGTAAAAGTACTTAATGCCACTGAGTTGTGTGCTTAAAAATGGCTAGGGTGGTAAACTTATGCTATATGTATTTTTTACCACAAAATTTTTTTAAAAATCTGTCTGAAACTAGAAAGTAGTTTAATAGATATGTTATCAGTTCATCAATTCATTTGCCGTCCATCTTCCCCTTCAAGAAATGTTTTCATGGAAGTATTCTGATGTTTGCTTTTAGTATTCATTAAAAGACTTTAAAGTTTCACTTGAGAAATTTCTTTCGGAGTTAAATGCTGAAAAAGCTTTGCTTTTTCCAAGGAATCAGTTGTGTTTTTCTCATGGCATCAATGAGCTCTTTTTAAGTAGAAGCCACATTAGTGGATGAATTTTAGTTTAACCCATGTCTCCTCCTTAGTTTGTTATATTGTCCTTCCTGGAATTGACTTTATTCCTGAATTTTGCTTTAAATGTGTCAATTTCATTCACTGTATTCTCTATAATTAACATTAAACCTTTGAAGAGTAAGGTGAAGAAAATACAACTCAATGATCTTTATAACTCTGCTTACCTGCATGTTCATATAGCCATCTACAGAGACCAGGTAGCCCTTGTACTCCATTCCCCATTTAAGTTTCACCATCACTGGCTTTCCTGTTAATCCATTGAGGAAAGGTTTGGGATTGAGAGGTAAACTCTGCACAAAGATAAACAAAAAAGAGTATTATTTTTTCCTGAGCTGGGCTTCTACCACCTACTGTTTTCTACAAAATCACCAGTATTTCATGGTATCCAAATAAGGCACACTCTTGACTCACTTTACTATATAATTTTCACTTTTATTTGCTGAAAAGCATCAGATAAATTTAAGTGCCCAGTTAGCCAGATCATCTCCAACACATCAAAACTTTAAATGTATTCCTTATTCAGGCTCCCGGGTGGCACAGCGGTTAAGTGCTGTGCTGTGGAGCTGTCGGCAGCAGCAATGCGGTTTCACCGCCCAGCTGGTGTGGCAGACCTCTCCTGCCTGGCCCGCTGCTCCCCTCAGCAGTGTATTTCTGTCGATCTGCCTGTGCTACTCCCACTCTGTCTCTGGTGAGCCCTCTCACCGCCCCACTCCCCTGGCCTGTACCCCAGCTTGTATGCATAAATAAATAAATAAATCTTTTAAAAATAAAAATTCCTTATTCACTTAAAAACCACTGACTACTTAATATATGTCACTAATTATGCCAGGTAGTAAAAAAGGTAAAGGCACTTAAAAAAAAGTAATAATGCAGATGACAGCTCCTGTCCTCAGAAAGCTCACAGTGGGAAGGCGAGAGGCAAAAAACATATAAACAGACAATTACATTGCAGTGTATTAAGGAGATAAGCTCTGTATAAGGGTGGGAAGCCAATACCGGGTCAAGAGAAAAAGAGAGGTTGCCTGAAATGCCTCTGTTTTAAAGGATGAGAGGTGTTCCCAGAAGGGAAAACAAGTTGCTGCAGGCAGAGAAGGCTACCTATGAAAAAAGAAGGAATAGTAAAGCAACAAAGTGATCTCAGGGACATCCAAACAACTCAGTATTGTCAAAAGACCTAAATGGGTGGCTACAGAGGGAAGCAGGGGGCAGGCAGACCACCTCTGACAGTCTTTCACTTGAATTCTAGGAACTAAGACTCTTACTTGACTTAGCAATCCTCCTACATATGGGTAACCACTTAATGTTCTTTTAGTTAACAAACCAGCAGCATCCCTAGTGAATTCAAACCTTTTTCTTTCCCTCCTCTGCTCAACCATCAAGTTAAAGAAAAGAACCAAGAAACTGTATTACTAATCCCCTGTAAGCATACTCAGAGCAATCTCAAAGGATGTGGGGACTACTGGAACTTGAGCTTTCAATCTTGTCTTTCTCCAACCTATCTATACAGCAACTATCAAATCTTAAAGTATGTATCAAATCACGTGATAGCTCTGCTTAAAACGCTTTGACAGTTTCCAATTAAACTTGCAGTAAAAACTACATGCCCCCAACCACAACCACCCTCAGCAAATAGATCCTA
Organism: Scalopus aquaticus; assembly: GCA_004024925.1. NCBI lineage: Eukaryota > Metazoa > Chordata > Mammalia > Eulipotyphla > Talpidae > Scalopus > Scalopus aquaticus. The sequence continues at coordinate 4,823 of PVIJ01006834.1, forward strand.
AGAGGTCTTGCCCTAACCTCTCTCGAAAACCCACTATTTTCGCAAGCAGCTGTGGCTTTTGGTCAATTTCTCCAACTGATCAAGTTTTCTTGATACTTAGGGCCTATGCTCCTGTTCCCTGTACTTAGCGCACTCTTCCTTCAGCTATTTAAAGGGCCATGTTTCAAGTCGCTTAAGTTTCAGGTTAAATCCTCCCTCCCAGGAATGCCATCTCTGACCACTCTTTCCTTGACTCCTTCGCACTTATCATTACTTGCAATCACACACTGCTTTTATTAGCTGGCTAATGCCAGTCTCCCATACCTGATGTAATTAACCTCAAGCTGGGTTTGCATCAGAACTTTTCACCTTCTATTCCTGGCGTTTAGCACGTTCTCAGTAAATATTTGCCGAACGAACAAATGCTCCAAAGCCTGGGCTCTGAGTTCTCCAGCGCTGCGGAGTTCCGGTATTATGAAAAGAAAGCGGATTTGGGGTGTGCTAAGTGGGACGTGAAAAACCGCTTCATCTTTACCCCGACTCTCAGGATACCTCGATTCAGATTCAAACGGAGAGGTAAGATGACAGGGGCACGCCTACGGAGGGGTGAGGAGAGCATCGGAAGGAAAGCGCGTCTCCATCCTCCCCCCACACAGCAGAGAGAAAGGGGCTGGCGAACCAGCGCGCGCCTCCTCACGCGGATGAATGAAAAACGCGCGCACCGCCAGGCCCGGCGAGGCAGCTCGCCCTCCCGCCCTCTTTCTCTCTCTCTCTTTGGCGACTCTGGCCCTTCCCCTCTTCCTTACCATCGCGACTGCGGGCAAACGCTGCAAGTTACTGGCCGCCGCCGACCCAGCTATCGTCCGCTCCTCCCGAATGCAGGACCTAAAGCTGGGCCCAGCCGTGGAGCCGCGAGAGAAATGGCCGCTCCACAGCAGCGTGACCTATCACCTCCGACCAAGGCGCCTCCGGCTTCTGTGATTGGACGCAAAGAGACGCGTGCTGATTGGAGAAGGTGGCGGCAGTGTCTCCTGGCAACCAGCAGAGCGGCACGCCTTCCAGTTACCAAAGCAGCTGGTGGACGGTGCTCTGGGAGACCATCCTCAGTCCGACTGGACTCAGCAATGTATTTCAGTCAATCTGCCTGTTCTGCTCCCCACCCTGTCTCTGGTGAATCCTCTCATCACCCCACACCTCTGGCCTACACCCTAGCTTGTATGCATAAATAAATAAATATTTTAAAAAATATATTGTTATAGTAACTTTATGTGATTATTTTATATTGCTGACAGAATGGTGGCTAATAATGCTAGTTTGAGGGCCAAATTTGAATTTGGGCTTCAATATATACTAGTGTGTGAACTTGGGTAGGTTCCTTACCCTCACTAAGATTTTTTCTGCAGTTCATAAGGATAGTCATTCCTTTCTCCCAGAATAGTAGTCAACGTTAAGAGTTAATAGAAGGGGCCTCCCTGGTGGCACAGCGGTTAAGTGCTGCGCTGTGAAGCTGTCAGCAGCGGCAGCGCGAGTTCAATGGCCGGCTGGGGAGATTCCCACATGGCGCGGCAGACCTCTCCTGCCTCGCCCGCTGCTCTCCTCAGCAGTGTGTTTCCCTCTATCTGCCAGTTCTGCTCCCCACTCTGTCTCTGGTGAACCCTCTGGCCTGTACCCCAGCTTGTATGCATAAATAAATAAATCTTTTTTTAAAAAAAGAGTTAATAGAGGGGCCTCCCCGGTGGCGCGGCGGTTGAGCGCTGCGCTGTGGAGCTGTCGGCAGCGGCGACGCGAGTTCGACGCCCGGCCGGGGAGAATCCCACATGGTGCGGCAGACCTCTCCTGCCTCGCCCGCTGCTCCCCTCAGCAGTGTATTTCTGATCTGCCTGTTCTGCTCCCCGCTCTGGCTCTGGTGAACCCTCTCGCCGCCCCACGCCTCTGGCCTGTACCCCAGCTTGTATGTATAAATAAAAAATAAATCTTAAAAAAAAAAAAAAAGAGTAAATAGAAGGTTCTTCCTCTTCCATTCCTGAATGTGAATCCTAAAACCATTAGGTGTTGCTGAGCATCATGCTGGGGGATAGGGATTGCCACAGTAGCCCAAGTGGGGTGAGGAGGGTGTCCACACAAAGTGGCAACCAGTGTGGGCAGAAAGAGGAGGGGTATCCACTTAGGTTGGTTGTTCATTGCGGGATGTTGGTGCCTGAGGAGGGTGAGAGCATTGGATCCTAAGTAGGGTAAAGATTGCCCCAAACAGTGGTGGCCCCCTGTTGAAAACCAAGGAATTAAATCAATGAATGGTTTATAATCAATGAATGGTTTATAAACCCAGACCCAGATTTATATCACTTTACGGGCAGTATTGAGGCTTGGCGAACTCTTTTATTATTAAAAAAAACAAGCAAAATAACTATCAAGTTATACATTTATCTTCATGGAGACTGTGTAGACTGATTAAAAACCTCATGTGTTATTTTTGTCTAGAAAGAAATCAACTCAAAATATGAATACTGATAGAGATCAGAAGTTCTGATTGGCGTTTACATATATATCTGATTTACAAAAATGGAGAATCAATTTGTAAATACATGACTTTTTTTTGTAAATCATACATTCAATTTGGAGGGAGCGTAGAAAAATTTAAAAACCTTTGATGGTAAAGTCTGGCAACCACTCAACTGTCTGGAACCACTCAACTGGATGACCGTAAATACAGTTCGTTCTTTGCCCTACTTCCACAGGGTGGCAGTGATGAGTTTTGAATAACATTTTTAATTGCCACACAAGCACTCAGAAATTAATTTGTACCTGTACAAATGGGGACTTCATGTTCTTTAGTTTATATGCATTGCAGTGTTCTTTTCTTGGAGCAGCAGTTCTTTTTTTTTTAAGATTTATTTTTATTTTTGCATACAAGCTGGGGTGCAGGCCAGATGTGTGAGGCGATGAGAGGGCTCACCAGAGACAGTGGGGAGCAAAACAGGCAGATGGACCGAAATACACTGCTGAGGGGAGCAGTGGGCGAAGCAGGAGAGGTCTGCCGGGCCATGTGGGACATGGCAGCCGCCGTCACCTCCATAGTGCTGCGCTAACTCGTTGAGCCACCAGGGAGGCCGGGAGCAGCAGTTCTTACTCTTCCGCTGTGTGTTAGAGTCACTCAGGGACTCTAGGCAACCCAGCTGCGCCTTCATCTACAATACTTCAAAGCACAATCTCTGGGTATGGGACCTACAAATCAGCACTTCTGAACCTGCCAGGGACTGTCTTCGTGCTTTTGAGAGACGCTGTCCCAGAATGTGGCCTCACCTTTGATTTTGCTTAAAGTGTCTTCTGCCATAAGAAAATTTTAATTTTAGTTTTAATGTTTTCAATTCATTGATCTTTTTCTTTATAGTTTCTTTTTTTTTTTAAAGATTTATTTATTTATGCATACAAGCTGGGGTACAGGCCAGAGGCGTGGGGTGGCGAGAGTGTTCACCAGAGACAGAGTGGGTAGCAGAACAGGCAGATCAACGGAAATACACTGCTGAGGGGAGCAGCGGGCGAGGCAGGAGAGGTCTGCCGCACCATGTGGGAATCTCCCCGGCCGGGCGTCGAACTTGCGTCGCCGCTGCTGACAGCTCCACATCGCAGCGCTTAACCGCTGCGCCACCAGGGAGACCCTTTTCTTTGTAGTTTCTGATCTTCATTTTGTTTCCAATTTTTTCTTTACCTAGTGTCATTAAAACATTTTCCCATATGGTCTTTTTCCTAACTCTTTTTTAATAGATGAAAATTCTTAGAGTGTTGTGACAAGGATTTTTTTTACATATATGACTAAAACTTTTACTTCGACAAATTAGCAAAATCTTTTTCTAATTTGCTGTTACAGGACAAAGATGGAGTGATTCCAGTAAAAGTTGATATGATATTTTTATGGCGTGCCTATCTTATAGGTGAGAAATAGCTTTTGATTCTAATCATTGTATTCCAATTATAAAACTCCATTTTCATTTGTATTAATATCAAAATGTTTGAAGGGCCGTGACTTTGTTGATATGCTCTAATTAGCAAGAGCTACTAATAATGTGTACTGTTCCACCAGAAATGTTTGTGTACCATTGACTACAGGGGAAGAGGGACTACTGATAAAAATACCACTTACGTATATGAAATAATACATAAGTGACTAATTACTACTGGCTCCAACTCTGAAGACAAGTGAATGTCTGTGTAAAACAGTGGGCAGGTGGGTTTGAAGAAGCACAGGTTGAAGCTAGAGTCCATGCTTGGTAAACTTGCTTAATGGAATACTGTTGAGTGACCCTGCATTTACCTTCCTTCGTGACCAGAAAAAGAAAATAAATCTCTCCAGTACCAAGAGTCAGTTTTTGGAGCATGTTGCTTCTTACCATTTTGTTCTCTTTTCTCCAGACAGCCGTAGGATTTAAGTTTTCTTTACTTTCTGTGTTTGTCTACATGTCCTTGCAGCCTCGTATTTGTCAAGACTTTTGATTGTTGAAACCTAAGTAACTAAAACCTAAGTGAAACTGGCCTAAGCCAAAAATGACCTAATTACAGTTTATGTGTTCATTTTTCTTGCAGCTGTCTACATGTGGCTGAAGAAACTGGCTTGGAAGTATGGATGAAAGAAATTTGGAAGCAAGTCAAGAGAGAACAAAATATCTTTTCCAAGAGGAAAGCATGGTTGTTTGCTTTGATGTCATTTTGTCAGATGCAGAATATCTCTTGGTCTTCCCAGAAGTACTGAATTACTTTTCTAGAAGATGAATTCCCAATGATTTAAAGCTCTCAGCCTGACACTATTGATGTGTGTGTGTGTTTGTGTGTGTGTATGTGTTTAAATACACATAACATAAAATGTACTCTGTTAACTGCTTTTCAGTGTATTATTTAGTGGCATTAAGTACACTCACATGATTGAAATAACTACCACCAGTACCATAACCAGAACTTTTTAACTTAACATTTGGGATCAGACAGTCTTCATTGGGTGGCCGCAGTTGCGTAAAATGAGGGACCTTGAGTAGCACTTTAATTTTTAAGGCACTAGAGAACATTTTTATTTGTTACAGAAATAATGTGGGCTATTATTTAAGGAATACTATAGAAATGAGATGCTTGATACTATTCATAATCAATATTTGTCCTTAGCTGTCATAACCAGTTAAGACAGAAAAGGCCAGATTTATTTCATATCAAATCAGCTCTACTATTTATTTATAGCATTTATAGGGCTACCCCATTTATAGTTGCTATAATTCTGAAAGCTAAAATTTTACAATATTTACACTTAATACCATTAATATTTGGTTAAGTCCCTTGACCTCTTCAGACCTTATTTTTCCATTAGTTAGGGAATTGAAATAGATATATCTTAAGTATCTTTCCAACCTTATTTTTTTAAGATTTATTTATTTTTATTTATGCATATAAGAACTGGGGTGTAGGCCAGAGGTGAGAGGATTCACCAGAGACAGAGTGGGGAGCAGAATAGGCAGACTGACTGAAATCCATTGCTGAGGGGAGCAAGGGCGAGACAGGAGAGTTCTGCTGTGCCATGTGGGTCAGCTCCCTGGCTGGGGATCAAACTCATGCCTCAGTGGCTGATGATAGCTTGATAGCGCTGAGACTTTAACCAACTGTGCTAGGGAACCCCCCCCATTTCCAATTTAATATATCATTATAAACTGATAGTGTTTAATAATTGGAAAAAATAAAGAATAAAATAAATACTAGCCTTTGTGTTGAACAAGCTTTCAGTTACAAAAGGAGATTGACCGTTTATCCTCCCAAATAAGAGAACAAAATAGCTTTTCAGTTTAAGTAACAATAAGTTTCTTATAGATTTCACCTTTCAGCTAAGAAAGTTAAGTATAATTATGTCAAAATCAAAATGAGATTTTTGCAGAGATGCTGTTAATTGTCTCTTGAGTCTCAAAGGAAAGAAATTAGAAATGTGATTAATTAAGAACAGGAATGGGGAGGCCTCCCTGCTGGTGTAGGGGGTCAAGTCTCAGCATTATCGCACTATGACCTATGCAGCCTGAGCTGATCACCAGCCAGGGAGCAAACCCACATATGGTGCAGCAGACCTCTCCTGTCTGCCCACCGCTCCCCTCAGCAGTAGATGTGTCTATTCTGTCTCTGGTGAAGTCTCTCATGCCCTGAACCGCTGGCCTGCACCCCAGTTCTTCTATGCATAAATAAATATTTTTTAAAAGAACAGGAATCAAAACTGGTTCTGTTTTTGTTCAATCATAGATAACAAGTTAGATTGCATTATTGCCAATAAAAGATAAAATTTATCAACAGAAAATATTTTTGCTCCTGATATAATTTCTCCATAATTATTTATAATTAAACAAAAGTTTTCTTCTCCATATGGGTATATATTCTATTTGGGGAAAAGTCTAGACCATTCTTGGATCCATGTAATAATAGTTTTTAAGCAGCAACTTTACTTACTTGGGTGCAACTCATTACAGATGTTCTCATTTAATCCTTAAGCAACTCTGTGAAGTAGGTATTATGATCTAGAGTTTCTAAGTCATTTGCTCAGAGTTTTGGATTATCTTTTCTAGTCCAGACTACATAGTTGGTAGCTTCAGGGGGACAATGAAAGTCCTATACTGCTGACTGAGTGGATTATTTTGACATATGTGACTGCTGACTTTATTACCTGTGCACATGACCTGCTGTTTGGTATCAGATTCATCTCATTCACTGAATTAGATTTTAGTGTGTGATAAAAATTAAAAATCACTCTCATATCAGAACATCTGCTATGCTTTATTTCATTCTCTGTAAGTAGACAGAGGGCCCACAAAGTTCCTGGGAGCCTAAATCAGAAGAAGACTTTCTTCTTAGCTACTTACAAACGTACCCTCTCTTTTCAATGGTAGTCCTTCACAGGCTGGCTTAAAGAATAGACATTTTCTCACAGTCCCCTGCTGATTCTGAATGAACAGATTCTCAGCCTCCTGCTGACTGGTGAATATATTGTTTATTCTCATCTTCACTCATCTTTACTTTTTACCAACAGCCTTCATAATAACTTGCTTAGAAGACAGATGGCATGGCAGAATCTCTGACAACTCATTAAGAAATTACAGTAGATTTCTGCCAAATATCACCACCATTTTAATGTGAACTAAGAGCAGTTTTATCATGAAAGAAGGATGCTGTTGAAAGCTACTGCCTTCTGTCAAAAGCAACGTGCCTCTTTGTATTGTTTTTAAAAAGAGAACTAGTGAAGTCAATAGATAGCCTATAGGGTATTGCCTTTGCACATGCTGCTCCCTCTACATGGAATACCTTTCTCTCCATTCTCTCCTTACATTTCCAGAGCCTGCCCAAATAGTACTTTCACTATGCACTCTTCCTTGATTCTCATGGCATCACTCCCTTACAGGCCCTCAAAACACTTCTTTTCTAGCTCGGTCACTGCAATTAACACATTTCAGGATATTTGAATAATTATTTGTTTGTCTTGACTCAATTAGAAGCTCCTTGGACAAAGGGATGAGCTTACACCTTAACAGCCCCTGCACCCAGAACAGTTCTAGCATCTGCATCTGCAGTAAGGTACTGTCTTGCTAACTGTTGAATGTCTTCCTTTAGGGGACCAGATCTACTTAGAGTATTATGATTGTAGTCAGATTGTAGTCAAATTGTTGCCAAGTCCCAGCTCTGCTAATTCCTTGATATGTAGACTTTCAAGTCTCCCTATTCTGTAAAATAGGGAATGCCGTGAAAATAAGCTTCTACAAATATTTTCAGCTTTTCAGATTTATAAATCTTTTCAGGCTTTCTGCTATTTATTCTTGAGCCAATTATGTTCATTTGTATTTTCCCAAGAATCTTTCATATCTGAATTTATTTTCATAAAGTAATACTATTCTCCTCCTTATTGATGTCACCTACACATCTAGTTATATCCCATTCCTAATTTGTATATATGTGTGCTCACCTATCTTTCTCCAGTGAGAAATATGACAAAATGCTAATAGTGGCTCTCCTGGGTGATGAGATGACGGGTTATTTTTATATTTTTCTGTATTTTCCAAGGGTTCAGAAATCAGTGTATATGTTACTTACATATTCACAAAAATGTTTTATGAAAAAAATTTCCTTGAGCTCCTGTTTCCTTAATAAAGAAAACTGAGGCCAGAACATTGCATAGAAGAATCATGGACTTAGACAGGAACCAAGAAATCTACTGGTTCAGTCAGTTTTTTACTATTATGAGATCAGGACCAAGAAACCACTGTGATTGCTCTAGTTTTCACCAGGACAGAGGAAGTGAGTCATTAAGCCATCTTCCTCACATTCTCACTTAAAGATGAAGATTAATGTTAGATTTAGGTGAAAGACCCCTAAAAATTAATCACTAGGGCTGAACTTACATAGTAAATTGAATATTTTAGTGACTCAGCATATAGTTGATACTAAAAGACATTTATGATAGTAATAAAAGACTATTTGGTTAATATGTAAAGATAATACAGACTGCAATGAGTCAAACATTTGAATGTGTAATTGAAGGTAACTGCTATAATTTGTTTTCAAATGTCCTGTGATTCTACAGCAGGATTTTTAAAGGAAACCTTTTTCCTTTAAACTGTCTGGGAGTAGGGGTCTTGTGGTTTCCCAACTCACAATAAATCAGAAAGAGATACATAGTCCAATTAGATCAACACATCATTTTGGATTACTTACTTTTGAAGCTTTTACTAGACACAAATAGAAATGCTGTAATTAGATTGTTAAGGATTTAAACAGCTCTCAAAGAGCCTTTCTACAACTAGTTTTTAACTATTAGACAACTAGTTTATTATAATGTAAATTGTTCAAGAGCAGGTAGGGCATCTTTAAGCTCAAAGTGACTTTGTCCCAATGGTGACCACATAATAAGTGCAATAATAATTGTGCCCTTTCTTACTAGGATATAAGCTTGATGAGAGCAAACCTTTTTCTTATTTTATTGTTCTAAGGTCATTACCAAACCGCAGAACAGTGTGACAACATGGAGGTGTTTAACAGATTTCTAAATTTATGATGATAACTGTAGAGTACCTGTTTTGATGTATTAAACATTATGCTTATACTTTAAATGAATTATCTTTAATCTTCACAATAACTCTGTGATACTGTTATCATCTCTATTTTATTGAGGTTTAGAGAGGTTAGGTAACTTGTTTAAGGTCATCTACGCTGAAAATGGTTTGACCAGAATTTGACCCAGGTCTGTCTGACTCTACAGCTGGATCTCTTTACTACTTTGATCTCCAAACTCAATAAATATTTGGTGGTTAAATGAATGGTTGAACTTTCATTTGCAGAAATTTGTATTATATCACCACTCTTAGGGAAGATAAAAAGGATTTCTGACTTTACAAATATCTTCCTATGAGGAGCGATAACTACAAGGGACTATGAGATTTATTTTACCATATTCCAAAGATGTACCATTGTTTTATATACCAATTATGTGTCAGTTATAATTGTAGATGTCATTTAATCATATTTATGTGTCAGTCATAGCTGTAGGCTCAGTGATTGTTAGTGGTGTTCCAATTTTGGAAACATTAAAATACACACTTTACAATAGGTTTACTGTGTACTATGGGACACAGTAAACATGAGTTTTCTGTATTGCAACCTGAGCTTTTTCTCTGTAAGTTCTGAGGCAATACAGTGCATCAGTTAGGCAGTGAACTGGGTTCTAGAAGCATCAACTGGAAACAACCGAAATGTCCATCAACTGCAAAATAAGTAAATTATGGTATAATTCAGTAAATGAATCCCAACCATGCAGCAGTTAAAAGAAATGACTACAAGTTACAGAAGAATTTATACAACATGGTATCATTTATATCACATGTAAAAAATGCAAAAATGTTATAAGTGCACAAACCTGGAATTAAATGGCCATGGAAATAAACTAGGTAATAATGACTTCTAATGAGAAAAAGAGGGAAAGGAAATCAGGAAAGAGTTCAGAGGGTGTCACATGTCTAGTTTTGAACTATCTAAAATAAACAGCAAAATGCTAAGGTTTTCCAGAGTTAAGTGATAAATACATGAATGTTATTTTGTTCTTTAGAATTCTCTGAACTTTGAGTATTTTTTTAATAAAAAATCTTATTGATATTTAAATTCATAATTACTTCAAAATTTCTCTAAAATGTATAAAATAGTGAACTATGCCTTTTGAAGAGTTAAAGTCAAGTTTAACATTATTGCCAAAGAATAAGTTAAAGCAACTTTGTGTCCTAACACATTTCACTGCCCTTTTACCAACACTAGATGTCACTTTTTTTTTAGTTTAATATGAGAGATTTTGAGCTAAAATTGGATGAACTTGAGCATGCTTGATAATTTTCTCTCCAGTTGCTAAAAGAATAAGGAAAAATGAGAGTGCTCTTTACTATAAATCCACCCTGGAAAGCAAGAACATGTCTATTTTGGCTCATCGTTTTATCCTCAACATCCACTGCACATAATAGGGTTGCACGTTATTGTTAGCTGAACAGACACAGGATACGAGAGACTTTAGCAGAAGAAATGTTTAACATTAACAAAATGTATACAATTACAATTGGAGCAGCTTTTCCTTCAAATGGCAGGTAGGGGGCCTCCCTGGTGCCTAAAGGGTTAAGTCTCAGCGCTCTCACTGCCATTGCTCACCTCTGTGGCCTGAGTTCCATCCTAGGGCAGGGAGCTGACACACCTGGTGCAGCAGACCTCTCCTCTCTCATCCGCTGTTCCCCCCAGCAGTGTATTTCAGTAAAAATCCACTTGCTCTTCTCCCCACTCTGTCTAGGTGAATCCTCTCATCCCTCCGTCCCTCTGGCCTACACCCCAGCTCCTTTACGCAAAAATAAACAAAATCTTGAAATTAAAAAAAAAAGCAGATGGCAACTAGGTATTTGAAGGGCTTGCAAGGGAAAGGTGGTGGCTCTACTCACCAAGGTCAGTTTATGGTCAGCAGGGAAGGTTTATCATTTCAAATCTTTTAGTTCAAGTTTGTGTAGCGCTAATTGGAGCAGTGCTCTTCCGGGGAACAAGGACTCCTTAAACAATAATTGTTACCCTTTTAGGGGGATAAGAATCTTCGAAAATTATGGACCAGAAAATTTCCATATAAACACATAAACACTGTTTCATGCAGTTTCTGCAGGTTTGCAGATCTCCTTAAAGCTCATGTAGAGACCCCAGACTAGGATTGCCTGACTGAGATAGGCAAAAGTTGACTCAGATGCTTTTCCCAAGCTTCTTAGATGTTGTTTTCACTTTGGCAATAACCAAAATGAGCCCTGCACATTGGATGTGGGCTGAACAGTTCAATCATGTGTATAAATGGTATAGAAAGTAGCCCCATAAATTCTAATACTAAACTGGTGTGGGCATTATCTACTTTGGAAATATTTGGTTTATAGATACCAATCGAAGTATACATTTATGTATATTTTTACTAATAATATTTAAGAAAGAAAAAATATAGCTATATTTGTTTGCTAAAATATTTATTTGGAAACTGGTACTTCCTTGGGGAGCAAACTCAATTAGAGGAATTGCTCCACCAATTAAAAATATTTTCTTGTTCCTATCATCCAACTGTTTCCATATCATACTTCCTAAGTGAAAAGCACTATTTTGAAATATTAGCATTGATTTTCAGGCATTATAACATTTCAAAAGTAACCCTTAGATGATACTGGTTGATTATATGAGTAAAAGTTCATGAAATTTCACTACACAGTGGATAGACACTCAAAATCAAACTTGAAACTTCCTTTTCTTCTTTGTTCCAGATACTTTGCTTATTCAAAAGACCTTCCTTTCTAACACCTCAGTTCAGTTTTCCATATTATCAATCCACCAGTATCAGGTGTTGAATGACAAACAGGATTCTGCTTTATCATGACCGCACTTTCATTTAAACTATTAGGTCAATAGTTACATAGATAAATGGGGCCAGTTTTTTAAATTGTTGTTTTTACTCAGTAAAGATTATGTTAATGCCACATAACTGGTTCTCCTTCTCTGTGACTCTGCTGTGTGTGCAAGGCCATGGTAAACGACTGCAATTGTGCTCTAGTTTGCGATTTTGTGCAGGGATCCTGTACAGGCCCCCTGGTCATAGGATTCACTGTGAAACTGCATGGAGAAAATGGAAACATTTTAAGGAAACAAAACCTAATGTGGATTCTAATTATTTAACCACCAAAAATGTCCACAACCCTTTCAAATAGATACAAAAGAACACATGGCCTTTGTCAAAAAATAACATAATTATCAAAAATTATAAAATATAATTCCCTAGATTGCCATTTTATTCAGGCAATCAAAGAAAAGTTCAAAGTCTGCTTCCTTAAAGAAACTGAGTGCTGATCCTTATTTTTTGTAAATAACAATATCCCAAAGGTGTTTTCTTAAAGAGATTGATGGATATAAACAGTTTAACTCTGGAGAAAAACTTAAATTTTCACAACTAAATGTTTGACCATCTATCCAACAAAATCTATGCATTTTCAGTTATCAATTTAACAGTTTCTCTCTGGCCTTAAGATTTATAGACATCTGACTTCTCTTTCTAAAAACTATTATTGCAAGTGCTTAAGTGAATGGCCAATCTTTTCCTTGGAGGAAAACATCTTATATGAGTCATGCAAGGTAGGCTTAATCAATAGACTTGTACTTCCACTTCTATAGACAAGATCCTACGATAAAATTTGGTCATCCTGTCCAATTCTCCCTCTGTGACAAGCATTTTGTTTTTATACATTATGCTTCACTTATATTTCCCATCATGTAAGTAAATATTGAATGAATAAATGGTTGGGGGAGGGAGTAAATTGGGCATCAACTTTTCAGTGATAATTAAATGCAAGTAGAGTATATATTCAATGTTTAGACAGTTAATAAAGAGTTCTTCTTTTTAAAGAAATTTTGGTTCATGTATCCCCCCCCTTTTTTTTTTTTTGGTCTGATTTACTGTAGGTAAAACATTTGCAGATTAGCTGGTTCCCCTTCATTCCTTCTCTTCTGAAATGTGTGGTAAAGTAAAAATGCCCAGAGCAATAATTTGTGGATAAAAAACAGCTGCACATGAAAAATAATTGATGTGGTTTGCAAATTACTCTGAGGTGGAAAATAAAGTGCCTTTTCAACCTATGTTCTAAAAAGAGTGCTAAAGCTGATTCCGTATAAATCATGAAATAAAATCAGAGAAAGAAATTTTGGGATAGTCAATTGATTTAAAATAAGTAGAGTTTCAGTATTTTTATATGTAGTATTTTAAAAATTCAGTTTGCTGGGAGAACATAGCTGTAATTAAAGTTTTATCTACATCCTTAATAATGTGAGTTTAATGTTTTCTATAATTACTAATAAGAAAGTTGATCATTTATAAGTATTTTTTTAAAGCATGTTTTTGTAATATTAGTTCCTTATTCCATTATATCTCTGACATTTTCCTAGGAGTGTCCCAAAAGGCAAACATTCTCTATTCTTTTTATTTCCCAGGAAGGTTATTACTGTTATGCTGGCTTAATGCCACTTATATCTGGTGTACAGGTATCTGAATGATGTCAGACACTGAGGAAAGACTAAAAGATTCACAAATTAGTATCATATCAACATGCTAAAGACAATATTTGATGGCATTTTTTTTTTGTTTTTACCTAGATGTACATAGATCTATCTTTTCTAAACTTATAAAAATACTTCCAGTCACTTGTTCATTGAAATTCTTAAGGTGTTTAAGATATTCTAATTCCCTAGATTTCTTTACATAGTTTCTGAGTGATATTTTAAAACCAATACTTTTCTTTAAAAGGAAATTAAGCAGGAAATAGAAAAGGTTTTAGTCATTATTCTTTAAATTGCTATATCTCTTAGCTAATTCACACAGGAAACCTGAAAATTAAACAGCATTAGAATGTGATGAGTCACTAGCATATTTTTCTGCTTGATTTGAGCCAGTTGTTGATTTCAGTACCCCACAATCAGCAGTTAAGCATAAAGATTAACTATATATACATGTATTTTGTTTAATCTTTGAGCCCTAACACTTGATATTTAGTGGTATCTGTATAAAAAGGTAAAGTAGTGTAAGTACACATCACATTTGCTATATTCTAACAGTTTGCTTTGTCAGACAGGGATTTGCCACAAAATTATATAAACATTAGAGTTTAAATTTATGCATGGGTTTTGGAAAGTGTTAACAGGCTGGGACAATAAAAGGCAACTACCCCTAATTAGGTATCCAAGGATGTAAGTGGGATTAAAGCAATATTATAATATGTGAAAACTGGGCAAATGGGAAGGTTTGAATTTCACCTACATATTAAGTATGTTTGGGACCTTTAGACTAGAAATTCAAATGTTTCCCTATAAAGACTTTACTGATAAATTCTGAAAAATTAATTGGCAAAATATACTTTCTCAACTATATGAAAAACGCATAATACAATGACATAATAGAATAAAATGTACATATTATGCACAAGGCACTATTCCTAGAACTTTATATGTTATGATTTTATATGTTTAATACTCACAACAATTCTATTTTGAAGATACTATTACTATCCCAATTAACAGATGAGGAAATTGGGAATTTGCCCAATGTCACTCTGCTAGTGAGTGGAAGATTTAGGATTCTAACCTAAGTTAGAATGTCAAGGTCTGGGATCACCATTTCTGTCTTTGGAACATGATCAATAATCTTTTAACTGACTTTGTTAAAGCAATATGAATGTCTGGCTTAAATAATAAGTTATGGTATGTTGTATTCCATTACAATATAGAATATAAGTAAATTGTATGAATTTTTAATAAAAATAAGTACATGCTAGAAATCACATTCTTGGGTGACAGGAACTGAGGGCACTTAGTAAGACTGAAATTTTCATTAAACTAATTAGCACATCATCACTATAATTCCACTATACTGGATCAGAAAAAGACAAATGATAGTTAAGTATTATTAAATGCTTACTATGTTTCAAGCATTATGCTAAGTGTTTTACTTAACCTATTTAATCCTATTGAAACCTGTAAGATACATGTTATTACACCCATTTTATAAATGAGTTCAGTGGGAGGTAGGTAACATGATTTTCCTGTCCTCTCTCACCACAGTTTCTGGAGGTTTCTGGATCTTTGGTGTTTTCTAATTCTACCCTGATGGGTAATATAGAAATTTTCAAGTAAGAAGTCTGAATTGCACAACAATTGCTGTTTAATGACATAATAGGGGAAAATACATCTCCTTAAGACATTTACTTTCCGTTTGCCATGTAACTACTGAACAGTCTAGATTTAGTAGAAAGGTAACAGCAAGGAGCTCTGGAGTCCAACTTTTCAATTCCTGGCTCTCTCGCTTCTAGGTGTTCTTGGGCACATTATTTAACCTCCAAAGACTAATCTTGAACGGATTATAGGGAAACATCCCTGCCTTACAGAGTAAGGGTGGGAGAGGGGGATGGTTAGAGAAAATTGAGTATGTGAGAGGGAATGAAAGCCAGGAGGTTATACTACTAGAAATGTTTCCTCCTATTCCTAATTCAACACTTTCCATTACCTATTTGATGTTTTCTATTTGTTTAATGATGAAATCTGTTCAATTTCTGTCAGCTTCTTCTTAGTCATATGAGAACTTAGGACAAACGGGCTTGTATGAAAACTAACCTACTAGGCCCACCCATGCTGTTAAAGTGAGATCACTCTTTGCAGCCCTTGTTCTCGGTCTGTTTACCATCTTTCCTGATGTGTCACCAATGCTGCTTGTGAACCACACCCATAAAAACAACTCAGAAACAGATTTTCTATAGCCACATGACATTAGTGAATTGGGATATTATTAACTAGGTCACATTGTTATCTAACTGATCATTCTCCCTCCATTTACAACAAATATTTATTGAGAACTTATTCTGTGCCTGCCACCGGTGCTATAAAACGAGTTAATCACAGTTGCTGTTCCTGGCCAGCTCAGCGTAGTGACAAGCTGAACATGCCTTATGCATTGCCAGGAAAGACTGTTTCTATTTTTTAACTTAAGATGCTTTCCAACTTTTAACTATTCAAAATCTGCTTCTTAAACCATGGTCTCTATTTTTGCCTTCTGTTTAGCTCCTATGCTAGTAGCATCATTTGCAAATTTGTCATTGCATTCAAACCTTATCCTTTTTTATCAAGGCCATGATTGATTTATACTTTTTTGACTCCATCCAGTGTTTTTTTGCTAATGGTGCAAGCTATTCCATGTGCTTTTTTTGCACTATTATTTATAGCTCATATTTTTTCCTTTGTGGCATTACTGTACCTTGTAAAGTGTAAACTTGTGGCAAATAATATTAAATGAATGAGTGAAAGAGAGACACATATGTATATATGCATGCATACACATATGTACACTCAAATACATAAAAATACATACACACATATCTAGATGAGTAACTGAAATGATGAATTGCCTATAGTCTTTGCCCTTTTTAGTCTATAACTAAAAACCTGTCTTTCTAAAGAAAATTTTATGGTGTCAGTCAAATAAAATTAATTTTAACCTTGCTTGGGCATGGGATGAGATGTCAAGAGTTGCAATTGAAAATCAAGTGTGGTTGTATGTGAAAGTAGCCGCTATGCGCGCGCGCGCTCTCTCTCTCTCGCTCTCTCTCTCTCTCTCTCTCTCTCTCTCACACACACACACACACACACACACACACACACACACACACACACTTTTATTGCAGACATAAGCCACAATATAACTTAAACTTGGACCTTAGCCAAACAGCCAGGATTCATGGGTATGGATGATGATGATGATGATGATTACCACCTTACCACTATCATTATCTCATCATAAATATTATTACTACTACTAAGATTTGTAATAGTATTATTTTTATACTGACTCTTTCCCCCAAGGAACTCCTCCCACATTTATATAAACAGAAGTGACAATTGACTTAATGACCGAATACTAAAGTTAAGAACACTGAGTCAATATTGATTTGGGGTAAAGAAAGGAGACTGCCCTACTGAAGCTAAATATAAGTAACATCTCTCAGAGGCAGTGTTTTCCTGCTAGAAGTCACGTAGGGTTATTTCTGGAGTCGTATTCACAGATCATCATTACTTCCCTGAGCGAGAGGACACCACAGTCCTCATTAGAAGTCGGGGAATACACAGGGATACCCCTGCTTCAGACCTGCAGCTTCCGCACGGTGAGTTCCAGGGCTTGACCTTACAAAGACAGGAGCAGGAATGAGCGCCCTGATGGTGCGCAACAACCCAACCCGCATGTGTGAAACTGAAATACTGTGGGAAGAAACAGAGAACAGTTTGCTCAAGTGTTGGCCACCCCTACTCATCTCATTGCCCATGAAAGAAGCTACATTTTACTATTAAACACACACTGGCTTACAACACGGTATGTTTTAGGAGTACAGGTTCACATCCCTTCAAATATATGTTACCCCACCATAGCCATCAGCAAGGTACTAACAGTCCTCCACGACAGTCCATTAGACACCACCCCTCCCCCGCTTTGACTTAACCTCCCCCACCCCCCAACTCAGTTATGCAGTTAGAATTCAGGATTTTGATTTGGTTTGGTTTGGTCTGTTGGTTTGGTTTAGTTTTGTCTGCCCCTTTTCTTTGTTTTAAGAAATTTGAATGAAAAGAGAAAGACAACTTCTCTGTTAGGAATTGATTTCACAATCAATACCCAATTTCAAAAGAACACACCACGAAAATGAGAAAAGTGAATTTTAAAATATGAACTTAGAAAGTAAACAAAGAACAATTCAACTAGTAAAAAAAATAAAGATACGGGAAATGATTCAAGATAAGATATGGCTTTAGCAATAATGTAGATTAGATAGCTTGAATTCTCCTAGTACAGAACACCTAGTGCTGGGTAAAAAACAAACCAACCAAAAAACCCTTCTTTTAAAACAAATTGCTCATCTCAAATTTAATAAGGGAATTCACCAGTCATTCAGTATTGTTACTCTTCAAAACATACTGCAAGTTCTAGTGAATGTAATTGGAAAAGAAAAAAGTTGTAAGAATTAGGAAAGAAGAAAACTAACATATATATTTGATATGGTGATTTTTTTTTTACAGAAAAATCCAAAAGACTACAAATTATTAGAACTAAGTATTTAATAAGGTTGTTAGATAGAAGATCAGAATATTTTAAATAATCAATTATGTTCCCACACACCACCAACAAAGTCTTTAGAAATAATATCTAAAAATATGTATATCTCATTAAAAATAACCAAAAAATAGTGTATTGAATTAAGCTTAATAAAAGACCGTCAAGGTTTTCATAAAGAAAAAATTTTGACTCTTGAAATGTCTAAAAGAGGACATGAATAGTGGAGATTACACCATGTTCATAAAAATGTAAACTCAATTCCCTTAAGTAATAGTCCTAAAATTAACTAAAAATGGACTACAATTCCAAGTTAATAAAACTTGACATCAGTGAGTAGTAGAATAAAATTGAGTTGCTAGTATTTGAGATGAATCTGGAATCTTTTAGGAAGCCTGATTAACAGTACCTCTGATAGAAAAAATATTCTGTTAATTGTTAACAAAAGGATATATGGTCACATAAATAATGCAAAGGAAAGCTATTTATTTACCAAAAATTGGAATATTTACAGCAACATTAGGAAATTGAGAATGTGATTTCTTGGCAAAGGAATTGCTATCTGTTGCAAGAAGGCATTTTTCATCTATGACTCAGAAGGGAAGTCTGGAATACCTACTCAGTCCCTAAGACACAGACAGTACGTTTCCAGATCTAGAGAGAATGTTTTAGCAAGTGCACCTTGCCACACATGAGAGCATCCAAAGCATCCAGAGGTATCTGAATGACAATGCCTCATTGGAAGGCCACTTGTTAAACTGTAACAGACTGGCCACCTGTTCCTTCAGAGGCCAATAAGTGATCTTTGAACAGGGCTGAAGTTAAAAAGTAAACCTATGCTTCACGTTTCTGCATTGTTATAACTAAAACACTATGACAGCTGACTTCATGTAAGTGTGCAGTCAATGTTTGCTGCTAAGGTTGGCTCAGTGTTTACATTTTAAAAGAAAAACACATTTGTTATGAAAAGATTTTTCCAAATAGTCTGATTGCTTTTGAAACAGCTCTTAAAATTATAACACCACGTAATCAGCTGAACTTTCTGGGCTTCAGTATACCTTATACAGTAAACTCTGTAACTGTGAGTTTATGGTATTTTATAGTTAGTTCAAAACACAAGATTATTGATGTTTTTTATAAATTATTACTTTTTGATTGAAATTATAAAATCTCAAGAGAACAGATAAGGATAAAATCTTGGTCAATAAGATTTGTTTTACCAAAAAATGATGCATAAAAAGCATCATTTAGAAAATGGAAAAATCTCAGACTAATGACGTGATTGGCGTTTCCTTTCAGCATTTTCTTCTGTTTCTGACTCACCCAACTTTCCTCTTATACATCCTCTTCATTGTTAGTAAAGGTAGCAAACACAAACTAAAAACTTCATGGAACACTGTATGTTCCTAAAATATACACATTAAGTGCAATCTGTTTCCTAAAATATACACATTAAGTATAATATAGGTTTTTATTTTTCACTTCTGTTATCTTTTCACTAGTTGCTAAAAGTAACTGTAATTTGAAAAGGGTGAAAACATTAAGGACTTAGATGACAGATTAATCCATTTTGTTGAGTTGACATATGTGGAATACTTCATCCAACAACATAGAATATACATTCTTTTCAAACTCACATGAAATATACACCAAGAGAGATCAGATTTTAGACCATAAAAATACACCTTAACAACCTTAAAAGAACAGAAATCACACAAGGTATTTTCTAAGACCACAATGAATTAAACTATAAATAAATTACAGAAAGACAGCTGGAAAATCCCCAATAATCTAGAAATTAAACAACATACCTCTAAATAACCCATGCACCAAGAAGTCTCAAAATAAAATTTTTAATGTTTTGAATAAAATAAAAATTATAATTTATGAAAATTTTATGGGATATAATGAAATCAGTTAACTTAGCAGGGGAATTTACATCATTCAGTTCATATGTTAAAAAAGAAGTCTAAGGGGCCTCCCTGGTGGCACAAGGGGTTAAGTCTCAGGACTATGAAGCTATCGGCAGCCACTGCAGCACTAGTTCCATCCCCAGCGAGGGAGCTGACCCACATGACGCAACAGACCTCTCCTGTCTTGCCTGCTTCTCCCCTCAGCAGTGGATTTCAGTCAGTCTGCCTGTTCTGCTCCCCACTCTGTCTCTGGTAAATCTTCTCACACGCAACCCCCGCACCCCCACACACACATATCTCTGACCTCCACCCCAGCTTTTGAATGCATAAATAAGTAAATCTTTTAAAAAATATTATGTTTAAAAAATAAAATAAAAAAGAAGTCTAAAATCAATAGTCTCCACATTATGAAACTAGTAAAATGGGTAAAATAAAACTGATTAGCAAGCATTAAAAAATCAGTTTTACATACAATCTAATCAAAGAGATGCAAATAAAAATATCACTTTACATACTAAATAAGGATATGTATTTCTTAAAGTATAATATCTAGTACTGGTATGGGTGAGGTGAAATAGGCATCTTTTGTTAGTGATAGTTGTACAAATTTCCACTTAAATGATTATAAATAATTCCAAGTTTAAAAAACATATACTCTCAGAGATAGCCATAGAATATTTTTATTATAACAAAAACCTGAAAATAACTCAAAGTATCCAAATAAGCATGGCATTAAGTAGCACAAGGTATATCCACTCACTGCAGTGGTTAACAACCATGGAAATGGATATTTGGGGAGAATTTCTAATAACTTAGTAATAGAGATAGATGGAAAGAAGATCAGAAAGAAATATACTAAAGTAAAAGATGGCACATTTGCCCTTTCTGCTTTCCTGTATTTCCCAAAGACCCAAGATGGACATAATGGTTTTGCTTATGGGCTTTGGAGATTAGTGACTTGAGCTGTTGTCTCAGCTCTGCCTTGTGATATTTTGTAGTCCTAAATTGTGCTGCAATTTCAAACACAAGCATCTTTCTGAAAAAGCTGATTTCAAATCTCACAGATTACAGTGTAGTTTAGAGGGCAAATCTATGACACAATGAGCTTTAACCTAAATTCAGTGAGCTCAAGTTCATGCTTTAGGGTAATAAATGTTCTTAAATAGTCTGTTTTTCTTGGGGAGTCCATTTCTGATTTTTTTTAAATTGTATTGTTACATATATGATTCCTAAACCTATATCTGGAGACTTGACTGCTCTGCTAAGTCAGGTCAACTGTGTTCTGGACTCAACAAGCCTACCATTCTCTCTAGATCAACCTGTTCAAAATGGAATCCACTGTCTTTCATTTTCTTATCCCCCAAACCAACTAGATTTCCTGATTCTTCTATTCACAAAAAGTATCGCACACTTTTTCCACTAACCAGATTCAGAGACTCCAAGTCTTTCATCTCCTGTTTTTTAATCCCATGACCAGGTAAATCCTGTCCATTCCTTGTTCTTTGTTTCTTCTCCATCTTGACTTCCTCTTCCCCTCTCTCCCTTCTCCCTATGCCCTCCCTTCCTCCCTTTCCACTTTCCTATCATCACCTTGGTTTAAGACCCGGTCCCATAGAGTAGTTCTTCACCCTTTCCTTCCTAATCTTTTTATACATTTCAAGATAACAACAGCCATGCTCATTTACTTTCCCAACACAAATCAGCCTGACTCACCAAAGCTTCTACCCCCATAATCTATTTTCCCCTCCCCATTAGTCATCCTAATAGACTCTACTCACTTTCCAGGGGTCACTTTGTATATTCACCCCTGAGCACTTATCTGATCATTAACAGAAAGGCTTGTCCACACCAGATGCCACATCCATCCAAATCTATCCAACATCTATAGGGCTTCTTCTGGCCTCCAAGCCCACAGTGTTCTACCTGCCGCTACTTACCTATGCTACTCTTCAGGTACCACTTCATTACATTCGGTCTCCTATTGCTACATTTTTTAAATGAAAATATAATCATAACAATTATAAGCATGCTTTCATGCTTATTTTATGTGTATGTTTTCCATAGTTATCATTAAAGCATATATACAATTTAGTTTTATGTTTTTCCCACTATATAAAAAAAAATAACTAAAGACAATGCAGTAATACAAGGGATGCCACTGAAGGACAATGAAAGAGGAGACCATGAGAAATAAAGGTGTCATAGCAATTAATATCAGGATATTAATATCAGAACCAAATTTCTGAGGACCTGCCAGAGTTAGCCAGAAGGAGGAGAGAAGAGGAGGCAGAGAGAGAAACATGCCAAAGCGAGCAGCAAGAAGCACTGTTGTCCGTCTCAGAAACTGCAGGTGGTTCGTTCACCATGGCTGGAGCTAGAGAGCCTGTGGCAAGACACTGGTACATCTAGAAGGTTTGGATGCCAAACCAAACAGTATGAGTTCCATCTGTCAAGGATAGGGAGCCATGGAGTATGGTAATGGGTGCTTGTGCCAAATACACTGGTGAAATTCTTAAATTTTTGTGACATATACAGCTTGTTGTCTACTTGATATTCAGTCTCCTTTTTGTCTTGCTAAGGGTGGCAATGTGCTTAATTAAAACACTTATGTCCCCAGACTTCCCAATGGTCTGGAGACACCACAAAACCCAATTATATATATAATTCTGGACAATTATATATAAACAGTGGGTGAGGCGCTGGGAAAACTCTGTGTGTGTGTGTGTGTGTGTGTGTGTGTATGTGTGTGTGAATGATACTTTAGTCATTTCTGTTTACAATTGAAACTCTGGGAATTCAAAATAAACATCTTTGCCTGTGAGCTTCTGATAGACACCAGCAGAATTTCAACCTGTGTTCCATGCTGTCTGCTGTGCTTGATCCAAATGAACTTTCATGAGTCAGCTTCAGACCAGTTTCACAGAATTCGCTTCCCCACAAACTCACTTGAGAGGAGCCAGTCCTGCAGGATCGGGTCACGCACAGCTGTCAGAGGGTGGCTCCTGGGACACTTTGGCTTATTTTTTGTATGGTTTTATCAAGTTGGTTTACGCAGAATTCTCTGAGCAATGAAAATCATGTGCTCCCTGCTGAACTTTTTTTCAGTTCCAGCACTAGCTAGACTTGGATTTTCTCTAGGAAGTCTTCAGTTGGGGCCTCCCTGGTGGTGCAGTAGTTAAGTGCTGTGCTGTGGCGCTGTCGGCAGCAGCAACATGAGTTCAATGCCGGCCGGAGATTCCCACATGGAGTTCAGTGCAGGCCGGGGATTCCCACATGGCACGGCAGACCTCTCCTGCCTCCCCCACTGCTTCCCTCAGCAGTGTATTTCCGCCTATCTACCTGTTCTGCTCCACCCTCTGTCTCTGGTGAACCCTCTCGCCGCCCCTCCACCCCTAGCCTGTACCCCAGCTTGTATGCATAAATAACAGGCATTAAAAAAAAAAGTCTTCAGTTGCGGAATGGGAATGAAGATGAAGATAGCTTTTCATCCTCTACCAACTTTAGTTTCCTTGGGGGCTGTTGAGTTCACCTCCCCCAGCTAGACCTTGAGGAGTTCACTTCCAGTTCAAGGAGAGCCTGAGAGACTCAGGACTTGAACTTTCTGACTTCTTGACTTTGGGCTTCATGATCTTGGTGTCCTAACTGAACATGAGCACCGGCCTAGGAAGAGCTGGGACACTTTTTAAGACTAAGCTGGCTTGTGTTTTTTCCTTCTCTTTTTCTCCATTGTTTTTGCCCTAGAATGAGGACACAAATCTTGGAGGTGGAATAGCCATCTTGCAAACATGAGGAAGAAAATTATACAAGTACTGATGACTTCCTCCAGCATCTATATTTGTTGAGACGCTCTACTTGTCATGTGAAGAAAATCAGCCTCGATTTGATGAAGCTACTGAGTGGACTGGTGCAACTGAATGCAATTCTATCTAGTATATTTTATCCATTATCTTAGAAATGCGTAATGAGTTTAGCATACTGAAGATTCAGAAAAGTTCTATTTCACTTTAACCTAGTATTATTTCACTACAGATCTCTTTTTCCTTAGAGCACTTAGTATATCTCTCTGAGTGAGATGTGTTCTGATTGTTCTGAAGAAGCCAGGGAAATTCCACTTTTTTATGTGTTGCTCCAGTAGATGGGTAGCTGTGACATTTTACCATGAGAGGGAATAGGAGGAGTAACACATTAAGGGAGAAAGATGATGAATTTATTTTTGAATGTGCTGAATTTGAAATACCTAAGTGGAGCTACACACCAACAATTGTATATATAGCACTGAAGCTCATAAGTGAGATTTGGGAGTAGCCAATATAAATGGTGGTTAAACTCATGGGCTCCATGAGGTTAAACCATGAGTTTTAAGTTAGAAAGCATCCTACAAGTTTTTTGATCAATGGCCAAACTGGCGTATAGTTTTGAAGCCTTGGTTCGCCATCTCTCTTGAAGGAGGAATGCTCTTTCATCTTATATTCCTGGAAAGAATACTCTGCTTAAAATCAGGCACATTGGAGTACAAATTATGACTTGTCCATTTACTTTATCTGTGTGACCTTAGCTCAGTTATTCAGCTTCTCTGAGCTTCCATTTCCTCATCATGAAGTTGCTTGGAGAAAGTATTCAACATTGTGCTTAGTAAATTATAGCTGCTCAATCAATGGTAATCCCTTCCTCCTAACTAGAGAAGATGTGTTGCTTCCTACTTTCACCACCTGTGAGGTACCGTTCACAGATGTAAAGCAGCTTTTAAAATTAAGCTAGGGCAATGATTTAGCTTTTGTCTACTAAATATTTATGTACAACTTGAAGATCGAATTCCAGGGCAGATGGAAAGAGATTTTATCTATAAGAAGAATGGTATTTTACTATTTTATATATTTAACAAAACTTAAAATCCTTCCTGCATGTTATGCACTCTTCTACCACTTCATAAATATTAACTTAGTTAATGTTCACAATATTGTTAAATATTATATTATGTTACTGTTTATTATATTAACTAGATACTACTATTATTCCCATGTGACAGATGAGGAAAAGTTGCACTGAGAGGTTAAGTAATTTGGCCACCGTCACACAGCTAGTAAGTGGCAGAGCCAGGATTTAAACCTGGGGAGTCAGACCTCATAGTCCATGATCCTACTGCACTACTATATAAAATACAGATATAAATACAGATATAAAAGAAATTACCCATGTTGCTTCTGTTCCTTCATTCTCATGAGACCTTTAGTAATTATTTATTTCCCAACATTTAAAAATGCAATTTGTCTCCAAGTATCTTTTCATCAGTGTCAGAATTAGCAATATGTATAGGAACTTTTAGCTAAGAACTATTTAAAGGAGAAAGTGCTTAAAAATTGTATCAATATAGTTCTGTCCAGGGTTGCTATCTCTGTAATAACAACAAAACTGTTCTTGTTTGTTTGATCTCCCTAGGTTCCATATAATTAATTTAAGCATGAGAGAGCATGTATGGACTCTTTTTTTTTTTTAAAGAAAAGTACTGCTTACCTTCCTGGAAGAATACATGTATTTTCAAAGGCTCTCACTCCCTTCCTAGGAATGAGCAGATGTAGCCAGGAAGCACATGAAATAAGAAGCAGTGCCAGTGGCAGAAGGCTTAGATTAAAGCTTACGGAAATTCCCAAGATGATATTTTTCAGGGGCATTTGAAGGGCATAGACCAGGTAGAAAGCAAAATACAGGATTATTTCAATGGAAACAATTCTCCATTTCATTTTCTCCCAGTAGTCTTCTAGTTCTTAAGATTATATTCATGGGAAATTTGTGGCTATGAAATGATTTTTTTTTATTATTATCAGAAAACCTATATCCTAGCCCCAATGTGTCTTCATTGGATGATCTAAATTTGGCACTTAATGTCTTTTATGTCACTTTTCCTCTCTATAAATGTGCATCACTATTCCAGATCCCTCCAGCACATTGATGCTTCCAGGGTAAATGAGATAAGTTCCACAGGAGGAAAGACACTAGGTGCACTAAAAATACCAGTAGTTTAAAATCCTTCCTTGTCTTGGAAGCTTATTATATACCACAAGCATATAGCATTGTTGACACGTCAAATTTTCAATAGAAGTGATTATGTTTTCACAAAACAGGTACTCATCTCACTAAGAATTAAGAGTTTCTTTTAAAATTTTTAACCATTTTCAAATGTAGCAATTTGAATTTGTTGATTTTTATCTTTATATTTGCATTCATTGAATGTTTACTACCTATAATAAATTTTAATGGAACTCTTTCCTTCTGGTTAAACAAAATATATATTTACCTTTTATTAATGACTATTTAAGACATTAATATATGAAATATTTTAGTTGGTTTCAAAGATAACATCAGCAGACATCACAAAGTTGATAATGCTATAGAAATATAAGCCCTAGAACTAAGTTAAGGGAACTACTAGTTTCATTTTATTCCATAGCTATCAGATAAATCTGAAGTTGTTTGTCGATACACAACCAACTTGTTTATACATTGACGAACTAGTACATCTGGAAATGGGAGATTATGCTACTGAAAATTCTGGAAATCATGCCATATGGGTAGATTAAACAAACACTTGGAGAAGAGAATAGTTAAAAGGAACAATAAAACTTAACCTCAAATTTTCAAATACCTATTACAGAGAAACTGGAACTATTTTGTGTAGTTGCAAACAATTAAACTATAAATAAACATAGGTAGACTTTTAAGGAGAGATTTTAAAGTTAAATAAAATAATGCCAAAATTAAAAGGACTACTTCTGAGGTTTTTGTTTGCTATTAGTTCTAGGCTAGAAATTGGATGATTATTGGACAGATTTTGTGAAGAAGGGGTGGGAAGTTGGGTTCAAGGATGCCTTCTGATGCTGAGTATCCTGTGATCCATTAGAAACCTCACTTATTGTACAAGTCATAACAGAGTGACACCTTTACAACCTTTGATCCTTTGCCGCTGAACTAAAAGGCTCTCAGTGCTATGGGAAGTCCTTATGAGGTAGTCCTTATGACTGCTTAAAAGTTCTGCCATTCTTATTAACAGGTTGCCTCAATTTATCTCGTTTTAACAGCATCCTGCTCCATTCTAATTTGTTGCTTCTAATATGGTGTCACATAAGATAACAGCTTAATCCAATGTATTAACATTGTATGAATAATTTAAATAGAGATGTCAAGGACTCTCCCACAAGGAAGGTCTTTGTACATGGACTTTTTACCATCTATTTTAGTTATTAAAGGCCTTTTTAGTTTTCTTCAAATTCTCAGGAGTATTCTAGATTTAATTTGTTCATTATGTAGTTTCTGGAAACTTGTTATTAAAGTTCCATGTATTTATTAAGCTTCCTACTAATTCATAATTTTTCAAATTCTGAACTCATTACTGAAGTTTTCAAAAACATTTAATCATAAGCAATAATATATTTATCACTGAGCAAGATTTTTCTTATATAGGAATACTTTCCCGGACAGCTTCTTTGAAATGAAGGTAGAATAGATACTAAATTAGATTATATAATCAAATGAAATTGATTAGAATGCTAATTACTTTTCTCTCCTGAGCTGCTTCATATGTAAATTGTTCATACTGAAAGGTCAGATTGCTTTAGAATGTGGAGAGATCATTCTGATTTCACTGGTTCTCTTAATCCCTGTTTCTGGTTTATAGCAATAGTTTTAACATAACTCAGTTAAAGAAATTTAATAAAAATTTACTCTATACCTAGCAGCTGTTATCAGCTAAGCATAATGAAGAATACAAGAGAAAAATCCTAGTGTTATCTATAGACTAAGCATAAAAGAATGTTCTACCATTGGGGAACTTACTGTCTTCTTAAAGTAAACAAGAACAAGTTACAGAACAATCAAGGAAGTATTTTACCAATGCAGGATTGTTACACACAGTAAATGCTTTTGAAATTTGTAATGAGAAGTGGAATAATTCTGCCTCAGTGTAGTAGACTGAAAAGTTAATAATAAATATGCATTTTAAAAAATATGTACTTTGGTCATTAGGTTAATATTGGTGTTAACTCTTTGGCTGTTAAAATTTCCTATCATTTATTTGATAAAAAGAATAATTTAGAGGTGTTTCAGTAACTCTATTGGGAGCATATCTGTAAGTTATGAAAAAAGCGCCACCACCGCCACTATTTGAAAACTCAAAGGGTTTATTTTTTTTTTAAGTGAATGGGGATGTACAAAATTACTGTCCCCTACCTTTTGCCACTTCTCAGTGTTGGCCAGAATAATTTTAATGTCTCCCAAATGTATAATGCTGACCTCACCTCACTTCCTCCTAAGAGATGAGAAGTTCTTATATTTCCCCAGCGTAGTCATACAAATAATATCTACATATGTCCCAAAGCTCTTCATTGTTGCCATAGCATATAACCAAATGGGATCTGTAAAATAGATAATTCTCTGGAAATCATCCAAAGGCACAAAACCAACGCTGCCATAAAAAATCGCTTTCTACTTAACATTTGCCAATTTCCCTGGATGTGTACACAGAATTATATTTTCACAGAATTTATAAAAAAAGTCCCAGACTCAAGTGCTATTTCATTTCATAAACAGCAGCCCTGAGCAATCAGTGGTTGTTACTAATTGTTCCCCAGAAGGTCTTGCACAACTTTGTATCACAGTACTACACACCTATATAGACTGCGGGTGGGTGCTTGGAAGGGCCACAGGTTCCCTTTGTCATGCCCCGGCCTCTGGACAACGGTGTGCTTAAACTACCCACTAGCTACTCCAGTAACTCCTTTCTTTTAGCCTCCTGAGTTTGAATTAGGGAGCACCTTTTACACCAAAATGGATACACCTCGCGTAAGCATAATAAAGCAGAGAGCAGTTAGCTGAAATGGCCTTGCCCCGCCTCCCCCCAAAGGCATCAAAAAAGCTGCGAATGCCACTCAGTAGTTAGTGCCCTCTCGGGGTACCGTGCGCTCTCCGGTACCCCAAACCCGGCTTTGGGGTGGGGTTCCGAGCCCCGGTCGTGAGGATCCCGGAGAATGGGTGGCGGGCAGAAGAGAGAGGGCTTGTTTTGCAGGGGGAAGTGGGAAGTAGGCGCTAGTCTGTTTCGCGGTTTTTTAAGCCCCTTGGCATGCCCTGACCTGATCAAGAGGGAGTCAACTGCTCTCTGGAATGTTCAGGGAGAAGGTGGGAGCTTGCTTTCCAGGGAGGCCTGTGGGTGCTGGAGGGCACCAGGGGGTCGCGCAGTGAGGTGCAGGGCGAGCGCCGGGAGGGGCTCGAGGGAGCTGGGGGCCGAGGTGACCGGCGCGCGCGGGGGCTGAGACGGGTGGGACCATCGGGCAGCGAGGCCGCGTGGGCGGCCCATCGGGCTAGAGGACTCCTGGGGGGCGGCCGGGCGGCCGCCACTCGGCCGCTCCGGCTGCACCGCCTGCGCTGTCAAGCGAGCGCGGGGGGCGGGCGGGCGGGAGGAAGGGGTGGAGGTGCGAGGGGAGGAGGGCTGGCACCGGAGCGCCGCGGTGTCGGTGCAATAAAAATGCATCCCATGGAACTGCCCATGGAGAAGGACGGGAACGAGGCGCAGCAGCCGGAGGAGGTGGTCAAGGCGGAGGAGGACGCCCAGGAGGCGGCGGCAGCCGAGGCCTGGAAGTGAAAGGTCTCGAAAAGTTCAGCGGCAGCTACAGGCGCCGAGCACCAGGCTAGCGGCGGAGGAGCCCGCAGGGCCGCTCCGCGGGGCAGCGCGGCCAGGCGGGCTATGGTCCTGGGGCTCCCGCCGCCCCCGAGGTGCCCGGGCCCCGCCAAGCCGGTGCGTGAGGGTCACCCCACCGCCCGGCTCGGCCCCCGCCCGCGGCTCCCGGCCGCCGGTGCCCAGTGACCGAGCCAGGCGCCCCAGGAGGAGGAAGAAATAAAGAGCCCGGGTTCTGCCCGAGGACTGTCGGCGCTCCATCCCACAGCCGAGAGGGCTCGGCTCTCTCCCGCACCCGCCCGGCTCGGCTCCTCCCGGCTCCTCCCGGCCATGGGGAGCTGCGCGCGGCTGCTGCTGCTGTGGGGCTGCTCGGCGGTGGCCGCAGGTGGGTGGTGACGTTGCCGGGCCCCCACCTCCCCTTCCCTCGCTCCTACTGTTGCCCACCTCGGACTCGGGGGTGTAGGGGAGTGTGGGCTGGGCGCGCCGAGCTCAGCTCCCGAGGATGAAATGAGTGGCCATGTTCCGCCTCCTTTCCCCGGTCTCCGCACTTTAAAATACTAATGATTTTTTTGCAACTGCGATACACACGCCCCTGGATAAACCAATATCCTGGGTGCGCCCTACCGGAGATACCGCCACCTTAGTTTCTTTCTCGGTTTGGGCTTGTAAAAAACTGTCTTTCTACTTGGTGAGGGAACAAAGGACCAAGCTCGCCATCCCCCGGCACTTCATGGCCTGGGGAATGATGGGGAGGGATGGCCCAGCGACCCTGGCTGGGCGCGAGTGGGCCAGGGCCGCTCTCTCACAGAGAGCGATCGCCGTTCTCCTCGACCTCATGCTGGGTCCTAGGGAAGCAGGTAGGGACACCTGGGGTGGGGGAGTGCCCTCGCACGGGGGCAGAGCCCGAACGCGTGAGACCCGGGGCTGGGACGGTAGGAGGTGATCGCCCTGGGTTGTACGGAGCTGGCTGGCTGCCTTGAGGAATTGGTACCCTGGCCGAAGCTCCGCGGGAGGTCGGAGGCGGGTCCCTGTCTCGGTCACTGGACGACTAGCAGATGCGTCGAAAGATGCCCTCTCCCTCCCACTCTCATCCTGGCTTGCTTGCGCTGTCCTTGGCCACCGTTCCTAGGTCGCCG
This sequence comes from Scalopus aquaticus, assembly GCA_004024925.1. Lineage (NCBI taxonomy): Eukaryota > Metazoa > Chordata > Mammalia > Eulipotyphla > Talpidae > Scalopus > Scalopus aquaticus. The sequence goes on from PVIJ01006834.1 coordinate 35,690, forward strand.
TTTCTAAATTTGGGCGCTCCTTCTGCTCCTCTCCCTCCCTCCTGCGGGTCACCTGGTTTCCACTTAGTCTTAAGTGCAGCTTAGTGTGTGAGGAGGAGGAAAGTGAGGGACTCTGCGGGCAGAAGGTCCTTTACTATTATTTCTCTTGTTCCAGAAAGGAGAGGGTGGGATGAAGGGACCACTGCTGAATAGAAAGATTGGTGCTCATCTCTCTTCTCCCGGGCTTCTTCCACTCGGGGCCCCAGAGATGCTGGCACTAAGCCAAGCCAGGCTTTAAAATCCTCATCTCAAATGCAACGAAGTCATAGGAGCATCCTTGCTATACTTGGAAGTCACTTTTTTAAGGGTTCTCCAAGTATTTTGTCTGACTAATCTTTTCTAGATGTCGTATTAGTTTGGGGGGCATTTACAATTATTTAGTATGAGAAGCCTTTAAAGGTCTAAGGTTTTATTTTAAGTCCTCCCACCTGTGCACCCCTGCATGCACTGGCGCATGCTCCCCCATCCACAAAGTGAACTTTAATAAGCCTTTCTCTTTTCAAACCATGTTGTGGCAAAACATGCAAGCAATCAAGAGGTTGTAAATAAATATCACAAGGCAAGTGTTTCAAGTCAAAAATACTTGTACGGGCAGTATATGATTTTCCCCGAAATGCTTTACAGGTGAGTCATAGCACATTGCGTATTTGGGTGATCCTGGCCACAAGCAGCTGTTGCCCCAGCTAATCAGAACAGTGGCAAATAGAGTCCAGGCATAATACACACTTGAATTTGACATTTAAAAATATGCCTAAGAAAGCCCTTTATTTTGGCTGCAAAGGTTATGTGGAGGCTGTGATTGTCAGTATGTGAAATGTCTCTGTTTTAGAGTAAGTTGTCATTTGGCTTCTCCAACAGTACAGTGATAACAGTTCAGAGGTGCTCCCTCTTAAGAGGCAGAAACATTCAATTAGCCAGAATTTGGGGTTTGACTTCCTTTTTCTTCTTTTCCTCTCTGTTTTTACTTTTAAAATAGGTGATGTTGCTTAAAGTATTCATAATTAAAATGACAAACCCAAATTAAAGGATTGTAATATGTAGTCAGAGTGTTAATAAGTAGATAATGTTTATCATTTTCAGTAATTCTGAAAGGTTAAAATCTGCTGGACCTGTCTTTGGATGGAAGTGTGTGTTTCTTTAAGAAGGTGTTTCAGTTCACAGATTATGTTTAAAGGTGCTGTTAGTGGCTGGCAGACTGTAAACATTCCCCTGTTAAGCAAACAGGTAACTACTATACAACCTGTCATAGGTAAAAGTACTCAAAAGGCAGAGAGCGTGTAAAGTAAACTTTTCTGACATTTGGCAGTTTAGAGGGTTTTTCCTAGTGATATTCACCCAATAATAAAAATGGAGACTGAGTGTCTGAGTTTCAGTGGTCTAGAGCTTTGCATCCTTCAGTGACATCCTACTGTATACTGATTAAATATCTCATCCTACTTGTCCTAGAGAATATATCCCTTCATATTTGTGGCTTAAAACTACAATCAAATTTTACATTTCCTCTTTACTGCATTCTCATGAACATGTCAGTTAGTGCTAAGGTCTCAAATTATATTTGAAAGACTAAGTCGAGTGATCTTAAAAAAAAGCCCTTTTTATGACCTTAAAGATAAATATATTTCCAGTAAACACAACTTAAAAAGCAAAGTACTTGAAAAGTTCTAGGCCAATTATCTTTCCCCTAATGTTTCCATTTTCCTTTCTCTTGACTTTTACCTGAAGTGATATTTTTTCTTTTATGAGAATTTTCCATCTGAATGCACACACATGCACGCTAAATGCAGAATAATATTCATGCTTATACTTGGGAGAATTTCCTTTATTGAAAGTCTCAAATTCTTTGGGGATAACTTGACTATTGAAGGTGGACTGGGTAGACGAAAGAGCTTTCCAGATGGATTTGTCTGGAATAACATATGCTTTCCCTTCTCTAGGATTGAGTGGAGTAGCTGGAGCAAGTTCCCGCTGTGAGAAGGCCTGTAACCCTCGGATGGGAAATTTGGCTCTTGGGAGAAAACTCTGGGCAGACACCACCTGTGGTCAGAACGCCACTGAACTGTACTGCTTTTACAGTGAGAACACTGATCTGACTTGTCGGCAGCCCAAATGTGACAAATGCAATGCTGCCCAGCCTCACCTGGCTCACCTGCCAGCTGCCATGGCAGACTCGTCCTTCAGGTTCCCCCGCACGTGGTGGCAGTCTGCTGAGGATGTGCACAGAGAAAAGATCCAGTTAGACCTGGAAGCTGAATTCTACTTCACTCATCTAATTATGGTGTTCAAGTCCCCCAGGCCGGCAGCCATGGTGCTGGACCGGTCCCAGGACTTTGGGAAGACATGGAAGCCTTACAAGTACTTTGCAACTAATTGCTCGGCTACATTTGGCCTGGAAGACGATGTTGTCAAGAAGGGAGCCATTTGCACTTCTAGATACTCCAATCCTTTTCCATGCACTGGAGGAGAGGTAAGGGTGCATGTTTAACTCTACACTGTCAGTAAAGTAGAAAAATGTTACCAGCCCACATTTTTTTTTTAAAGCGTGAAGGTATACATGTAGCAACATGAATGAAATTAGAATTTTTCATGAGCTTTATTTGTCATAAATTATCTCTCACCCTTACACTTGGATGTGTAGTCATTTTCAAGCTGATTGTCCACTGGCTGGGTTTAAGTCAGAATTCTAAGATTTCAATGTTTTTCATTTTGAGAAGGAATAACATCAGCACTCTACCTGAGAAGTTTAAAAGGCTCCTGATTTCTTCAGTTAGTGGAGCTGCTTGCTGTGCTTCTGAAGGGGCCAGAAATACTAAGACAGCTTGTTCCTAGAGTGCCCAGCTGGTATCTTCCTAAAACTGTTAACATAAATAGGAAGTAAATAAAAACAAAGCCAAAGGGAAAAAAAGCCTGTTTGCCAGAAGGATACTTTCATATGACAGTGGTGTTTTACAGTTAAGATCACAGGAGTGCCTAGCAAACAAAGGAAGGTAGTTTCCTTTAGGATAGAAGTTTTCAGGACTCAAAGATACACCAGTTCCAGCTTAGTGACTTGGATCTATCCTGGGCCCAAGATTATCTCATCCTCCTTCTGGAAAACAGCCTCCGTAGCTACTTGATCCACTCTCTGTGTGGAATGTTTATTTGTGGCTTCATATTTCCCCTTACCTAAAGGGGAGGCAGCCCTGTTCAACTGATGTGGAGGTGCCTAGTAAGTACCCACCCCAATTAAACACCCAGAGAAAATTGGGTGAGAGGAAATTAATAGGATATAATCCCTTCAACATGTAGTTCAAGAAATATCAATGCTGAAAAAAAAGAAGAGAGAGTATGTTCTTTCTAACTCTAGTACATGTTGTGAACATACAGACAGAATAAGTGATTTTTAACTAGGAGTGATTTTTGCCACACCCCCTTCCCCCTTCCAGGGGACATTTGGCAATGTCTAGAGACACTGGGGAGAAGGTGGTGGGGGGACACTATTGGCTTCTAGTGGGTAGAGGTCAGTATGCTGCTAAACTTTGTATAGTACACAGAGCACCTCTCCATATAGCCACAGTACCAAGGTGGGGAAAACCTGGACTAATTAAATATATGTCCAATGCATGTAGTATAGTGGCTATCAAGCCTAAGCTGAGCCCTCTTCTAGTTGTCATTTATATTAAACATTAGGATCCCAGGGTCTTGTTGAAAACGTAGGTTTGGGAGCTTCTTTCCCCTCTAGCATAGACACACATTGACTTTTGCCATATTATCCAGCTACTGCTTCTGTGTGTGCTCTGCAGTCAGAAACAGTGCTGCTGGCATCAGGACCAAGGAGGATGTGGCACATGCAGCACAGTGACTGGGTTCCATTCTTTGTTGGGGGTCCCTAAAGTTGACTTAATGTTGTAAACCTATTTGTACCCTGTCATGATGACCATTTTTAAAGACATCAGGACAGGAAAGAGACAGATCAGTTAGAATCACTGTTTTCTTATGGGTAGAATACTTTGTGTTGCAAACACACGAATGACTGGAACTCTCAAATTGCTTTGGAACTGTTCCATGGGCTCATATCAGCTCCCTGCATCTCAGTGCTACTGGGCCATGTACATCTGTGAGGTAGTAAAAAGACAGTTCTAGTAACCAGATGGCAAACATGCTCACTTAGCAAATATCACATTGAATTTGTTACAACAACCCAGAAATAACTTAGAGATTATTAAAGTTACATTTATTTAGCCTATGGTGGAAGCAAAATCTTGTCTTCTTTAAAAACACACCACTTATTGTCAATAATGCTCACATTGAATTTCAAATAGTACAATTTATGTTAGTTCTTTTAATGTACAGTGGCCTTTTATATTCAGTTAATTTTTTTTAAATTGTGGTTATTTTAGCTGACATATTTAAATGGCAATGAAATATTTTACTATATTCAAGTGCCACCAAGTTCCCTTTGCAAGTATATGTTAAACTGTCATAGAATATCATCCTTCAGAGGAGACATTTGAGGGAAAATCTTTTCCTCCTGAGTTAGAGAATCTTCCTCAAAGAGAAGTGCCAGAGAAAGCCTCCCTGGAAATAATTGCCTACTTTTCCTATGTCACTTGGGAATATAAATTAGTGCTGAGCTACCCATTAATTTTCAGTGCAACTCTAGATCATCAGTCTCCATCTTTGTAAATTGAATGATCATAAAAATAAGCTAATTAATGTAGTTTCAAAAAAGTAGTCTCATGTTCCATTTGTCACTTATTTATAGTACAATAGACCTGTACTTCCCGTCATTCTGTACAAGAGTTCTTTGAACTTCTCTAGATCTTTCCTACTATCCTGTCTCATACAAATATATCCCAGACTTACTTTGTTTCCTGTGTCATTCTAAAATACTTCTTTGGGCTTTGTGAGCTTTAGCTTGTAGCTTTGTGTCTAAGAAGTCAGATACTTCCAGCTTTGGAGTTGAAGAACCAGTCATCTGAAAGAAAACTTGAAGCATGTAGACCCCAAATTCCCCCAGAAGGAAATTTTAAAATCAAAGTTAAATCTGCTATATGGAAAATCCCTAAACTGATCAGCAGTTTCAAAGTATGGGACGATGTGGTTATCCTAAAATGTGTCTCCTGTATAGCAGAAGAGATGGAGACTTAGAGGTGAAATGACTTGCCCAACAACCTAAGTTAGTTAGGTAACAGAAGAAAGACATAAGTCTAGTATTTGGTCCATAAAACTGTGGTCTCTCTCCATCATTGCCTCCCAAGAACTGCTAACAGAGAGAGATACTTATATCTCTCTTCTCACTTATTCTCTCACAACTCTTTGCTATTCATTTGAATAGGAGATGAAGGTAAAAAAGAATTTGCCAAACAGTTTTGTCCTAAGCAAGAATGTCCTTTGAGATGTCAGTGGTGTTCTGGGAGTAAGTTTCCATGACCAAATTAGGCTGGAAAACACTGACTGGATTTAGCAAAAATAAGCATTTATAAATATATAAATATTCTCATTATGTGCCCTGTATTCCCAAGTGGGAAATACATAGGATGTGACATTCCCAACTTATTTTTCCATGGAACCCTCCTCTTTACAGAACCCCAATGACTATCTTTTGAGACTCCAGAGATCCACAGAGCACGCTTTGGGAAATGCTGGGGTGGAGGTATTAAGTGCTCCCCAAATCCTAGTAAAAGCACAGATGAGGGAAATGTTTAGGGAGATGTTTCACTTATTCAAGGTATATACACGCTGGGGATCTAAAGTACAGCAAAGCCCCTACGTTAATAGTACTTTACTATATATTTGAAATTTGCTAAGAGGGTAGGTCTTAAGTGCTCTCACCACACACACACACACACACACACACACACACACACACACACACACATTTGAGGTGATAGATGTGTTAGTTAGCTTGAATGTGGTGATTTCACAGTGTGTATGTGTATCAAATCATCAAATTGTACACCTTAAACATATCTAATTCTTTAGTAGATATATGAAATATACCTGATTAAAAGAAGAAAGGTACAGACAGACCTGGTGCTTGGCATGCTCTCACAACAAGACTGTCAATTGGGGACTTAGTTTCTATTTAATTAGAAAAGTAGATAATAATAACCTTGAAGCTAAAGAGACTAGGTTAACTAGGCTTTTTCAGGATGCAAAGAAGCACCCTCAGATTACCTCTGGATACAGAAAGTAGAGTGAAGGGTCAGGAATACTGAGCCATTGTAGGTCCCACACGATCGGATTTTATGAAACTGGAATTTTGATTATCAATAGTTAGCAAACAGCATCTATTACAGTGATGCTAAAGCAACTCTAAAGTGATGTTAGTATTATCTCCTTAGATATGAACATATCTTGTCCCCTGCTCTGCTAACTCGCTACTAACAGAACTCTACTCAAAATTGGATAGCATCAAATCAAACCACATGAGTATTTTTTTTCTCCCAGGGTATTTTAAATATGTAACTCTTTAAGGAAGGTGGAAATAGAGAGAAACCAAGAACAGAAGGAGTAGCTGGGTCTCAAAAGAAGCATTAGGCAAGCATTGTTAAAATGGATAAGGATGCGTTGGTTTTATTTCCCTTTGCATTTATCACATTTCTTGGGTCACAGTAGATAATCAGTATATCTGAAACTGAATAGATGAATGTGTGAATACATGACAGACAGGCAGGATAGGAGGGTATCCTTAACTGACACAGAGGGAGGAATGAATATAAACCTGAGTAGGAGTTAGGATTCAGAAACTGTAGCTAATGAGAAGAAGTAATATAAGTTGTGGTTGAAAAAATCAATGGGTGAAAGATCTTAACTAATGTTTATTCATTCATTTATTCATCAAATAATTTTTTTGAGCTAGTTTGTCTGATCTTGTTTTAGGTGCTGGGGCTTTAGCAGTGAATCAAAGAGATTTTTAAAAATCCTCTATCCTCATGAAGATTAGTAGTGGGGAGAGGTAAGGAGAACAAATAATTAAGTAAAATATACAGTAGATCAGAATGTGATAAGTACTAAGGAAAATACAAATGGGAGGTAAGGCTGAATGCTGGCCAGGATGAGTTTGCTCTCTTTAAGATGGAAGAATTTCTGTTTGATGGACTAGACAGTGACAAGAACTGAGTTCCTGGCAAGGAACTCAATCTATAATTAAGAGTCCCATTTCTTTCAATACATAGATATGGGAAAGTGAAATTGTGTATTAAAATGACAAACACTGGTAACAAATTCCTCTTGCTAGTGTTTCTTAGGATGAGAGCATCTGAAAGGGAACTAAATGGCATCAATGGAAAAGCACATGACTAATGAGCAATCTGAAGCATAAAGGAAGTTAAATGACATGTCTACAATTACTCAGCTGAAATTCATATTCGCTGACTTTTAACCCAGTGCTATTTCTGCTATACTAATTTGAGATTACTTTGGTCAAGCAGTGGTTTTAAAGATACTATTTACCTACATATCATCCTTACAATCTACTAGGTAAGCGATTCAGTGCGACTATTTATGGACTTATTTCTTAAATAACATGAGACAGTACATGATTAATTCCCCAAATGTGTTGTGCAGATAATATGCCTTTTAAGATTTGAGTTTTTATTATTTATTTAGGTCATTAAAAGGTTTGTGTCTCAATACTTTATAATAAAGTCAGCATGGCATGAGTGTGCAGAAAATAAGTTTCTTACAGGTATTTAGATTTATTATGGGCTGGGCAATATTTTGGATTTTTTAACTTCAAAGAAAAAAACAGAGTAATACATTAGTAGAAATGCTTTCTAAGCACTCCTCTTTGGTACTACTTGTTTCCTTCAATCTCTGAATTCTACCTATGCCTATTTCTGCAGCAGCACGGACCACAAGTATCAGCAGACTCCCCTGCCAAGCCTTCTGTAGAGTTCACTGCATCTCTTACTCTCACAGGAACTCTGGTTGTTGGGTAGCAGTATTAGCTCCACTTTACAGACAAAGAAACTGAGACTTACTGAGTTGAAGCAACTTGCCAGAGTTGTAATGAACTATCCTGTGCCAAACCTGGAATTGTTGACTTGCCTTGAAATTATTTATAAAATTAGGCTTTATAATAACTCCAAATTTTTTTTAAAAAACTAAATTTAAATTGCTGTGGTAATTATTAGGTTTGTATACAACTCACAGTATAATTGAAATATGGTTGCATGAACTTTACAGAAGTTACTATTTCCAATTATTAGACAGAAAAATTTTAATAAGAGTGTTTGAACTTAATGTTATCCAATATCATTTAAAATAACTATACTGAATGAATATCACAGTTCTTCAGAATTATTCAGCAAACTTTTTGATTGGTTTATTTTTTTGGAAGAAGAATACTTTTTACCTAACGAGTAACTGCTTTAAATAAACTTTCTGACTACTCTAGATTAATGTCTTCTTTTGAAGCATAGTCTTAGCTTTAATTTTGTTGAACTTCCTTGAAATATAATGTCATATCTATTTGTTTAGAGAGCTTTAATTATCTACACCCTGGAACTACTCTCTTCCTGTAGGGGTAGCCCTAGAAATTTATAACATCAAATTAAAAAATAAATAAATAAAACACCGTTAGCTTAAAGAGAATCCATAGTATGATTGTCAACTAAAATTATTTAAAGAACAAGCTAAAAAAGTCATTATACTTTGATTTGTTCATTTGAAAGTCTGGGTTTTTGCCTCCAAAAATAGGTTCTTTCTTGTTATTTAAAAACTGTTTAGCATCTTTTTGCTTTGCATTTGTTCACTTTGATGTTTTAACTGCCAATATTTGGTTAAAATATTCTGGAAGGCTTTCAATATCAGATTTTAAAATACTGAGTTAGTAATGAATGTTTCACATTGAAAAATCAAGGCTGGACAACAAAGGGCAGGTGAGGCACAGGCACCTGCAAGTCAGATATACCTGAGCATACAAGGTCACTTCCTGTCAAGGAAGGAGAACCCTAGAAACCAGCATAAAGGTACTAGGAGTTGAGAATCTGGAGGATGAGAAAAGTGAGTCATACCAGAAAATAGGAAAGTTACTGCTTTTGATCAGTAATCAGAAGTGCTGTAAACTCAGTAACTATAACCTCTCCCTCCCCTGCGGCCTCGGGTACTCTGCGTCACTCACATGTAACTACTGTATAATATCACACCACCTCTCTCTCCTACTCTCTTAGTGTTTACTCCTGGAGGAACTTTGTCCCTTCTATTGTACTGCTCTGTGTGGCTCCCAGCCCCCAACCTTTGCACCTAGAACAGATCCTTACAAGGTATAAGTATCTAAAATACATTTGTTGAATTGAATTATAGAAAGATAACTATAAAATAACAACACTGTTTATTATCTGTGTTGGAAGTTATATGTCTACTAAGGACTGATAGTTTCAAAGTAGCCATGATTCATCCATTTTTTTGTACAAATCTTTCTAAAGTATCCCGTAGGTGCTAACTATTTGAGGAGGTGGGGTTACAGAATGATCTTATATTCTAAATGTGAGGTGCTGAACAAGGTAAATAAGTAAAGTATATAGAATGTTGGATCATGATAAGGGTAAAGAAAATAAATAAAGCATGGAAGGGGACTAGCAAGGGAGAGGGTGTTTTGTACACTTAGACAGAGCTCCCAGGGAATGCCTCACTGAGACATTTGAATAAGGACCTGAAGGAAAATAGAAGGACCTGACACCATCAGACAACCAGGAGGTCAAGGTGCAGGTTAGAGGTCTGAGAGATAATGGGGAGGTGCTAGAGATTATGTGGGGCCTTGTAAGTAGTATCCTTTTTCACTCTCAAAGGGTTCCCAATTTGTATCATAAGTTATTATTATAAAGTCATTAGTTTTTACTTTGATTGATAATAGGAAGGTTTAAGCAGAGGGGTGATATATTGGATTTATTTTAATAGAGTCACTCTGACTTGTGTGTTAAGAAGGGACCAAAGAAGAAGGAGGGAATACCCGCTAGAAGGCTAGTGCAGTAATTCAGGTTGATGAAATGTGGCATGGACAGTGGGTAAAAGGGAAAATGGTAAAAAGTGGTTGAGTTCTGTATCCATTTTATATAGTGAACATTTGATAACAGGCTGGATGTAGGGTGTGAGAAAGGAGGAGAAGGATGCTTTTAATGTACCTGGGAGAAGAGCCATTTCTGAGATAGAGAAGACTCTAGGGGAAGCATGATTTGGGGAGGGATTCCAGTGCATTTTTAGACATGTTAAGTAGGATTTGCCCAGTAGAACTAAGTGAAGATACTGACTAGGCCATTGAATCTGTGAGTGTGGCGTTCAGAGAAGAAGTCTGGACTAAATACATAAATTTGAGACTCATCAGTATAAGGATGATATTTAAAGTTATGAAACTGGAAGTGGGTGTGAATGGAAAAGAGGAAGGTCGAAAAGTTAAGCGCCAGCAAGGCTCATATATACTTAGTGCATTTGATGCTGCCATTACCAAAACCACTTCTGCAACTGCCAAGGTTATAGGAAAACCAGCCTCACCAACCTGTGGGCTAACAGTTGTTTGATTAAGCAGTGACATGAATATAATAATGTTGACTCGCCATAGTCAAAACAATGGGTGCAAATTCTAAAATGACAGGGGAGAGGGAAGGCTTGAGAGCTGCAACTTTGGGTTTCCAAAAGACAAAGCAAAACAAATAGGCAGAAGGGGAAGCACTAAGAGAATAAAGAATGATGATGGGAAAGGGAGCAGGAACCGATGAAGGAAAACATGTCTCTGAAAATACCACATAAAAGACAAATGGTGACGTTAGGGATCTTCAGATTTTAGGGAAAAATTCTATATCTTGACACATTCAACTTTTCAGCCTTTTATTTGAGTGAAAATTACAGCTATAGGAGCAATTTTTTGAATGTCCATGGGCCATCGCAATATTGGTAATTAACTGAAACATAGCATTGTCTGCATTTTTCCTGCTTCATGTGAAATTTGATTTGGAGAATATGATAGAGAGCATCTAGTTAAGGCAAAGGGGTTAGCTGAGGCATTTGAGTAAAAAATGTTTACACTTTCACAATTTCAAAAAAATTCTAATGTTTACTGTATTTATGTTTGGTTGTTTTGTTAAGGAAGAGTAGAGAAAAATCAGCATTTAGAGATCACAGTAGAATGTGCCAGTTTCTGTGGGGGGCATTTTGCTTACATCTCACTTTATCTCTAAGAAACAAACTCTTTTTGGTTTCTCAAATTAATGAACAAAAACCAAAACACTGACCTTTTTTTCTATTTCATGTTTCTCTTTTCCTTCCTTCATGCAACTGATAGAGGAGCTGAAATCTTTGCAGGTGTCAGCTATGTTTGCCGTCGCTACTTTACGGCATCATCACAGTTCCTAAAACAAAAAAAAATATGAAAAATATTCAAATGCTTTTTCTATGCCATCATGTTCATTTGTGGTAACACTGTATCATTTGGTTGCTTCTGGAACAGCCTTCTATTGTACATTTGAAAATTAAACTGAAAAGAGAAAATGTGGTCACTCTCAAATACTCTTTAATCTCCATTTAAAATTACTGTTTCATTTTATTTTAGCCAATCTGACCCTTCTGAGGTCATCAAGGTTTCCCATTAATGCTTTTTATAACAGATGCCTACGCTTCTCTCCTATGTCTCAATAAAAAACCCTCTGACTCACCTCCACTTCCAAATAGAAAGCAAAGGTAACTGGAGGGTCCTTCGAACCAATGTTCGATTGGAAGAACCAGGCACCTCAGCCTCCAGGAACCCTCATCCTTGTTTCCCATCCAACACACCCAAAGAAGTGCCTCACTTGTCCTTTTGTTGCAACAGCTCCCTATCGATGACTGTCATGATTCAGAAGACTGTAAGCCCAATGGCAGCTACTTACTGGGAGACAGGGTATAGTGAAGAGGTGTAGTTTGCAAACACAACAAGCCAAAAGTAGGGAGCAACTCCTGCTTCCTACCCCCGACCTCCTTTCTTCACCTGTGTTTATTCTGTCAATTTCTATTTGTTACTTATGGCCATTTTTCCTTTCACATTTTCACTTCTTTCCTCAAAGCATCTAGTTATGTCACATCAGACCACTTTATTTTTTGCCTCTTCTCAGCTCAAAGTACTTACTTGCTTGCATAAAGAGAAAAAAAAAAAAAGGACATGTTACTTAGCCTGCCCCATGACTTTTCTCTCCCAAATCTTCAATTAGTTCTTTCAATTCCATTGCTGCCCCCTCCTTTTTTATTTTTAATCTGTCCATCACATCACAATTCTAGACCCATTCTACGGTGTACTTTCCTGCACCTTCAATTGGACAGCTGAACTCCACTGGGAAAAATAATAACACAGTTGTACTGAGAGGTGTCTCTACAAATTTATGCTTTCCAGCCTCAATTTGGTCCTCAAACTTCCCTGGATATCATTTCTTCTCCAGCTTTCTTTCATCCCTGCAGTGTTTCTTTCAGTTTCTTTCCTCTCTGTAAGGCCCCACTCATGCCTTTTGCTTACTCTTGGATAAAGTCCTTGCCTCTTACCTAACTGGGAAAAATAAAAACTTGTATGAATGGCAGTCTGACCACATAAGCATCTCCGTCAAAGCCAAAGACTCATGAGGGCAAAGGCTGAGATTCTCAATTCCTGTCTTCCCTTCGGCCATCTCAGTCATTCACCAGGTCCAATCCCACTGCACTACTGGAGTCTTTCTAGAGTATGTATGTTTCTCTCCATCCCTATAGCTACAAATGGTGGTGCAACCTGTGTCCATTTCAGTCTGCATACATTACAATATCCTCTTGAATGCTCTTTCTATTCTCTCTGGCTTGCTCCCTAATCTGTTCTCCATGCCTCACTCTGAAGATTATTGTTAAAATACAAAATGTCACTTGCCCGCTGGGGAGTCTTTCAATGACTCCCCAGTGCTCTCATACTCCACATTCTTTAATGTGGCGTGCCAGGCCCTTTCTGAATGCTCTGTGGCCCCATCTCCCATCGCTGTCCCTTACACTCTGCTGCCCTGCAGGATCTATTGAGCTACTTGTATTACTCCCAGGTGCCATGCTCTTTTCATCCTGTGACCCTCTAAAGCCTATGCACATTCATCCTTTTCCTGATACTCTGCCCCCTTCCCCAGGGCTGCCTCTCACTCAGCTGAGTTGTCACCCAAATATACTTTTGGACAGATGGGTAAATAGATAATTCCTAGTCATCCCTAAGGACTTTGCTTAAACTTCTCTTCCCCAAATTATAGGTTACATGCACTATACATATGCATCACACACATGCACCAGTGATACATAATGACCTCCACCATAAAATTTACTGCATTGTTTTATGAATTCTTATGGAACTCACAACTATGCAACACGAATCAAATAACATTGACTCTCATAACTTTTAGAAATACTGTCTTAGCATCTAACGTGCTGCCTGATATATTAATAGATATTTATCAAATAAATACACTCCGGGAAATTATTCTTGTTAATATTTTCAGTGCTAACTATTGCCTTTTGTGGTTTAAAGCCTTTTATGGCAGAGTATCATTATGCAGACAGACTAAACAATCTGTTTGAGAGATGACTGGTTGGGTGTCTCATAAGTTAGCCATTAGGATGACAGGTCATATGCAGACAGTTCATCAATAGAATTTCCAACCAAAGACAATGTCAGAGGTTCCATCTGTTTGCAAACCTAACTGAGGCTCTATTCCTAATCCAAGAAGGACTGGCACAAAGGGTTTCAGTTTGGATGGAAAGGTACAAATCCATCACTCTTGGAAAACAGTGTAAGTTGCATATAAAAGTTAACTTGGGGATTTAAGCATTTTTTTCACCACTATCACTGGAAATGACTGAATAGAGGACTTCATGCAGTGCTTCCACCAGGTTCCTTTCCACAACGCTGTGTTGGGTGCAAGGGTAGTTGTTTTGTGAGTCTGGAAAACAAGCAGTCACCTCGTGACACTGCCTCTAGACAAATTTGTGCAACTATTTGCTTCACTCAGATAAACTGCCATGCCTGTTACTCCTCCCTAAGAACTCTATTTCAAATAAGCCAAATCCAAATCACCTGCATTTCTAGAGCTTGGAGGAGAAACTAGCTTTGGAGAAGGAGGTTTAAATATTATTTTCCTTGACAAAGACAAAAACAAAAAGTGAAACTTGTAAGCTATGTCTCTTTCCTGTTGCCACCACTTCACTGTAGTATATTCCTGCCTTCAAGGGGTTCAAAGAATCTGACTGGGATGTTGCAACTGCTCTCTCTTAAAAGATGACTAATAATGAGAAGGCAGAGAAAGGAATCCATGGAAAAGTGCACATGTATAAAGAGAGTGAATCTCGGAATGGCTGGAGTGTTTGAAAGGGTGGAGAGTAGGGAAGGGAGGGGATAGGGGATGACTGGATGTGGAGACTCAGGTCAGATTACTTGGAGTGCCAAGTATTTTGGAATTGATCCTGTGAGTAATAAGATCAATCAACAGTTCTTCTGAGTATGGAAAACATAATCAGAACTGTTCAAGGAAAACACTCCAGGAGTAGTGTGAAAGATTCTTGAGCAAAACTTGTGAGATAAAGTTTAACAGTGATCAATATAAATTCCTCTTTAAAAATCAGCTGTAATACCACCAGATTAGCCATTCATGTGGGTTTGGGGTTTGGGGTTTATGTTGACTATAATCTCAATGTGAGTCAACAATATACCGTGACTGCCAAAAAAAGAAAGCAATTTGGGCTATATTAATAGAAGAATAATATTCCAGCCGAAGAGAGAATAGTTTTGTTGTGTTCTCTAGTCAAAGCACAGCTAGAATATTACGTTGAGGTCAAGATACTACTATTTAGAGAAAGCTGAGTAGAACTGGTGAGATCAATTAGAAACCTCATTATATAATGAACAATTAACTTGGGATATTTCACCTATGAGAGAGGATTTATGGATGTTCAGGAATTGCTAACATTCTTCAGATGCTTGAAGAGGGATTAAATAGATTCTGATGCTTTCAGAAAGCAAGACTAACATGACCAAAGAAACTTTCTTAAAAACAACATGTGTCCAAAGATAGAGCAAACTCCTGAATTTCTCATCTTGTAAAATGTTTCAACAAAAGTTGAATGATTCCCAGTGAGAAGTGTCACAGAGAGGATTTGTGTTCAGATTCAGAGGTTTGTCTCATACCCTTTATGTCCCGTTTACCTCTGAATATGCAGATTATGCCACAGAGCAAGCAAACAACTGAAGACAATCCTTTACTTCCAAACTACTCCAAAGGCAGAGGTCTGAGACTGGGTCTGCTTAGCTTGATTACCTTTGTCTTCCTGCTAGCTGGACAGGAGTGCTAGATTTTGATGTGATCTTTTTGGGGGAAATCTCATTCCCTGCTATTGCAAGGTATGTGGTTCTTTTTATTAACCACTGAACATAAATCACTTAAGTGCCAAAGAAAGTGGAGGCAGGGGAAGAGTCTCCATTTTGTATTCATAGATAACATTTTCTAATTTACTGCTATCTTTTAAAAGATGACTAATAATGAGAAGGTAGAGAAAGGAATTCCATGGAAAACTGCACATGTATAAAGAGAGTGAGCCTCAGATACTACTGGATATTGTGTGGTAGCATAAGTGTAGGAGCTCGAGTGCTGTGTCCATCCCATCAGCGGGTTCTGGTGGTTCTGTCTCTTACATTGGTTCTCACCTCCTTTGTCATCACTTTGGCTTGAGCTCCAACTCACACTCAAATTTTTGAAGTTGACTAAATGGCCCTCTCTTTATTTTAGGGGCCTTAGATTCTTCCTTTGTAAATTAAATCACTGTGGAAAAGAATGACCTAAGGCTTATATAAATGTGTTTTATAAAGTGGCTAAATACTATATAAATGCTAATTATTGGCAATGATAATATAATTCAGTTACTTTGCTAATGAGATTCATCTAGTCATTCAACAAAATATTTGGATGCACACTGTCTAGCACTATTCCAGGCTCTGGGAATACAGTAGTAAAAAAAATTCTAAAGCCAAGGCAACTGACTTACAAATAAATTTTTAGAACACATTGACACATTGTTATTCAGGGACTTTCTGTACTAAGTGGTCAACTGTCAATATTTCCAGGAATATCCAGGGCTACATTTTTGCATAGTGCTTTTACACAGACATTTAGAGAATGACATTAGTCTTTCATAGTCATTTAGTTATTTAATAATAGATAAAGTAAAAGAATGAAATATTTTTCATAAAGCAGTCAACGTCCTAGAGAAGCAGAAATAGTCTGGAAGGAGTTAATTTGAAGAAAAATGAACAAATCAGATATACAAAGGACAATTCATGTCTCTTCATTCCTTATTTAGTTCTACATATCTATTTGTGACTCTACACATTCTTTTAAAACTATATTATGAATGTCAAGTGCAAGATAAGGAACTAAGTTTTTAAAGATATTTTTAGATGGCAATGTTATGGTAAGAGACAAGTATGAGCTTCAAGTAAAATTTCTTATCGAAACTGAAAAAAATGTGCCCACCTACACCTTGTTGGTATTTCAGACTCATGGAGGAATTTCCAAGTGACGCTGGTGAGAGGCTGATGCTTCTGTAGTGAACTCAGAGCCAGCAAGCAGAGTTAGGTTCTTGGCCCTCAACTAGATCCCTGTTTAAACTGGCCTTCATTCTTCTATTAAGGATAATTTCCATAATTTTGCATGACAGGTTTGTTGTTAAGGCTAATGGACTTTAAAATAATATGCTTGGGGCCTTTCTGGTGGTTCAGGGTTAAAGTCTCAGCACTGTCAAGCTATGGCCAGCCACTGGGCATGAGTTTGATCCCTGCCAGGGAGCTGACGCACATGGCGCAGCAGACCTCTCCTGTTTCATCCACTGCTCCCCTCAGCAGAGCATTTCAGTAGATCCATCTGTTCTGCTCCCCACTCTGTCTCTGGTGAATCCTCTCACCCCCTGCACCTCTGGCCTACACCCCAGTTCTTATATGCATAAATAAATAAAAATAAGTCTTAAAAATTATTATTTTATAATAATATACTTGGAAAAGTCTCCTTGAAGTCCTGTTTAAGTTAATCACAGAATTATAACATGCTTAAAAGAACATCATTTTGAAATACTGTAACTGGAATTTACACACACGTGTATACACTTGTTTTCCAAGAATTTTATAAAACAGGTACCAGGCATATATGGAAATTCACAGCCAGGAATTCAGTGATGTATGATTTCTGCTTTTTTTCCCCTCTCTGCCTTTATGTAAAAGCCCACTGGATAAAGGTATTTAGCTACTTCTAGATGGTATAGCAGATGCTGTGAGTGTAACCGGGAGTCCATGTTATCTGTGGAACTGGTAACTGGTACTGCCCTCCAAAACCTTTTTAATCTTGCAATCGATTTCCAGCAAGTCACCATCACTTTGATGGCTTAAGGAGATGGGAGCAGGGCTAGGGGGAGTAAGGGTAGTGAGGAAGGGAACCAATTTTGTTTCACATGAAGCTACTGAATATTTAGATTGCTCAGGCTCCTTAACACTCCCACCCCTTCGTTACCTCAGTTTTACCTGCCGGTTTGCTTGTCAGTTTTGTTGGTGAGTAACCATAAATATTATTTTCTCATCAACTAAATAATACAATGACAAAGGTTATGGAAATGAGCAGATAATGTCACAACATTCTATTCAGAGATAGCAGTAACTCTGCCCTTCCCTTTTCCACCTCCCAACTTTGCCTCCCTGTCTTACATGAAGGGATATGAGTGCCCTATTCTCAAATAACTCACTTTTCCCCCCCTTTATACTACTATCTCCATCCATCAGCTCCATTTCTTCCCAAGCAGCTGTACTGAAAACCCTACAGGTATTAAAATATGGATATTTACTAGGTTACAGAAAAGCCTTTGAAACGTATTTGGGTTTTTAAAAAGTGATGAAAAAAGAAATAGAGGTTAGAATTTGTTTGACATCTTTCAGGGGGAAAGGTGTAGACAATATAGTCATCAGTGGTTTATAGGTATAAATAAAAGAGAGCTTTTGCTATTTTGAATGGCAAATGGTCTAGAAATTATGTGATAGGAGACATTACAGATATTTTACCTGGAGAATAAAAGCTAAGTTGATGGCTTCCTTTAAATATTTGAAGGACTTTCTTATTAAAAATAGACTGACTTTGTGTAGCTCCAAGACCAGCATTAGAAGTCACAGAGGACAGATCCTAGCTTTGCACAGAGGAACTCATTGATAATGAGAAGCACCAAAAAGTTAAACATGCTACCTGATAAGAGTGTACAGTCTAGTAGAGAACAAATGGATACCAACTAGCCTAAAAGAACTTCCGTCATTGAAAAATTGAGTTAAGTGGCCTTTTGTTTTCTTTTGATTTTAAAAAATATCTTGAACTATTTCCTAACACCACTTCAGACAGAACTCAATTTTCAAGAACTGAGGGACAACTGAAATCTTATGAAGTATTGATTTTTACATTCAGTTTTGTGTCCAGGGTATTTAGTACAGTGCCTAATACAAAGTATTTCCTCAATAAGTAATGGTCGAATTAAAAAACCAAACGATTCCTTTACCAAAAGGCTTAATGTCACATAGACCCAGGATTTTATCTTATTTAATCACAGCTTTGTCATCATTTAGAAACAAAAATAACACAGGTGATAAGATACACAATTAGAGGTTTTATTAGCAGAGCTTGCAATCTATCCAAGTTGGAAATGTCTTTTTCTTATCTAAAGTGTGAGGAACATTTTTAGAAGCTGAAATGAGATTTCATTTGTTGACCTGATTTTTCTTTAAGCCCATTATTTCCATTATGGTTTTCTTGCTTTGTAAACCCAAGGCTTAAAAGCATCTAGAAAAATTTTATACTTCCAGCTCTTCTCTAAAATCTCTACTCTGGTGCAGAAGGAATAGTACTTACTGTTTTCTATCTTTATGAAACATATTAAATTCAGCTTACTAGTCTTTCAGTTGGACTGATTGTATTTCATTACATATAGATAAAAGTAGAAAAAAATAATGTCTGTTTTTTCTTTTTAAGCCATTTACTGGCCTGTATATTTACAAGTCTCTCCTTCTGATTCAGCTTTCAGTTCTCTACCTTAATTCAACTCTTGCAGCTAATCCTTATACAGCAAACTAGAATTTAATGGGGGAAAGTATGTGAGGTTCATCTCTACTGGGAAAAATTTTCCTCATGGCAATTAAGATCTACCTTCAAGGTCTCTCCTACAAGTGAAGGACAAAGTGGCTCTATGCTACCTATCACTATAATAATAGCAAATATTTGCCTGTGGTTTAGGGGAAAGTTGGAAGGTTCCTTTGAAGTCTATTTGTTTGGTAGCCAGGATCTCCCCACCAGCCTAACAGTGTTTAAAGTTTGATTTTTTTTAATCTTTATCAGGATATTTTGGTTGCTCCCAATTAAGTCTCTTGAATGAAAAGGTGAAAGCACATTCTAGTGTAATTTTGCATTATGGAAATCCCCCAAAAGGCACATACATGTTCAACAGGAAAGCTAGTTTTAAAGTCAAACTAATTGCCAATGTGGTTTTCTGTGGCACCCAGTCATGGAAAGCAATTATTTCACATATATAAAACATACATATATTGGGCATATATACATATATACATTTTATAGGGAAGATTAATTGAAGGATAAACTTAATTTCCCTCTGGAAATTAAGTTATTTTAAGGCCTTTTCATAAAAAATTGTTGAAAACTTTAGCCACAATAATTTTATTGCCATATGATCTTAAGTTTTAAGAGTTGTTTTTCTCTTAAAAAGACAATAATGGAAAAGAACTATATGCTTATGGAAATGTAGAGATAGTCAGGGAGACTTCTGAATGTCAACAACCGAGTGTTCATAGTTTATCATTTTCCTAGTGTGAGTAGATTTTATAGATAAATTGGAGAACATTTAAAGAAACATCTATATTCTGTCTCATAAAAACTCAGTTTTATGACATGCATAATTTTACATTCTGCATTATAGTACCTTGATACTTACAAGTAAGTGAATGAATCTAAAAGAGTATGAATAGCATTTTTCTGATTACATTAAATGACAGCTAGGCCAAAGTGAAATTTCTAGGAACTTTTAATTCAATATGTGAATACAGAACTGTTGTGATTTTATCTCCTTTTTTAAAAAAGGAGATATCTACAACACTATATCCCTGCTATTTAAATACTAAGTATGCCTCTAAATACAACAAATTATATATAGAAAGCAACTTCTTTTGCAAGTTGTATTTGTTCAAGAGAAAACTCCAAATTAGAATCCTCTACCCCTTAGGACGGATAGGGAAATGGATTAGGGTAGGAATAAAGATGAAAAAAAGAATAATTATATTTAAATGTTCAAATGGAGCTCCTTAAAATCAGATTTCTGATACTCCAAAAGTTTCCATTTGAAACGGGTTTTCTGCTTCTACTCATAAAATTTATCTACTATAAGAATTACCTTCCCATAGTAAAAACACTGGAATATGTGATATAATTGTTTTAGACATTGTACAACATGCAGCACAAAACTGACCTCTGGAAGGGAGGAACCAATCTTGGCGAGTCCTGTGATTACCTCATTTACTGATTGGCCATTTCCAAGACACCATATAGGAGAAGATCTGAGTCCAGTGAACTCATTGAGAGACAGAAATCAGTGTGCCTGGAAGCCGAGGCAGCCAGGATTTATGGGCCAGAATACTAGAGAAGGGTATTAAGAAGAGGTAGCTGTATAAAAAAAGAAGTTCAGATATCTGTACAAAAGTTTCCTTATATACGTGAGCTGCATGTAAGCAAATACTCTACAGGAATGAGGAAAGAACTTACAGAAGGCAATGGCTAGCTGAACAAATATTAGTATTTCTACAATGCTGGGAATAGCTTATATTCCTACCATTCAAAATACAAAGACTTCAAAATTCATAGGCACCAGGCAAAATCCTCAGAAAGATCAAAAGGTGACCTTAGAAGAGTAATTAAATTAGCCCTAGAATAAAGACTACAATGAATATACCAAAACAACCTTCAAAAAGATTAAACTGATCCCTAAGTAAATAAACTGCATGTCAGAACAAAGTCTAACCTTTCTTAAGAGAGATGCATCAAAATATAGCAACCAACAATGTAAATTTCACAGTGTCTAATGTTCAATTAGGCATGAAAATATAACTCCTGATCAGAAGAAAAATCAATTAAAGAGAAACAACCAGAAATGACACAACTGGTAGAATCAACAGACAACTTTCTTAAAGCAGCTATTGTAAATATATAACCCACATGTTCAAGAAAATACAAACATTAAAAAAAAAAGATGCAAATGGAACTTCTAAAGATGAAAAAAGCAATATTTGAAATGAAAATATGCTGCAGAAGATTAACAGCAGATTAGATAATGCAAAATAAAAGATTGGTGAACTTGAGGGCATAACAATAGGAACTATAAATTATTGAAGCACACAGAGAAAAGAAAAACAAATATAAAGAGCACTAGTGAGCCATGGGGCAATATTAAGTGTTCCTAATTCCATTCATGCAATTGGGGTCTGAAAGAAGAAGCAAAGAACAACAACAACAAAATGTTTGAAGTAATATAGGAAGTTTTTTCCCAAATTTGATGAAAGCTATAAATCCACAGATCTAAGAAGCTCAATAAACCTCTAAGGGGAAAAAAATAAAATAAAGAAAACCATACCAAACAAAATTGCCAGGGTGATCCAATGAAAAAAAGGATAGTCTTTTCAACAAATGGTGCTGGAATAATTGATTATCTATATGCAAAACAAAACAACAAAGACCAGCCTTGATACTTAGTTCACCCTTTATACCTTGATACTTAGTTCACCCTTTATAGAAAAATTTCCTTGAAATGATCTTTAGGCCTAAATATTAAAACTACAAAACTTCAAGAAGAAAAAAATTTATTACCCTGAATTAGTCAAAAAACATTTTTGACTGGGAGCCTCCCTGGTGGCGCAGCAGTTAGGTGCTGCGCTGTGGAGCTGTCAGCAGCAGCAACACAAGTTTGATGCCCTGCCGGGGTGATTCCCACATGGTTCTGCAGACCTCTCCTGCTTCACCTGCTGTTCCCCTTGGCAGTGTATTTCTGTTGATCTGCCTGTTCTGCTTCCCACTCTGTCTCTGGTGAACCCTCTCACCACCCCACACCTCTGGCCTGTACTCCAGCTTGTATGCATAAATAAATAACTTAAAAAAAAACATTTTTGACTGGACATAATACACCACAAACCATAAAAGGAAAATACTGATAAATAAAGTTTCATAAAAATTATAAACATTTGCTTTTAAGGCACTGTTAAGAAAATGAAAAGACAAGCCACAGACCTTAAGAAAATATCTGCAAATCATTTATCTGAACATATATTTATATATCAGAATTTACAAAGAATTCTTATTATTCATCAAGAAGAAAAATAAGAATATAAAATGGGCAAAAGATTTGAACTGATAAGTCACCAATGAAGATATATTTAAAATAAAATTCATAAAAAGATGCTTAACACCATTAGTAAACAAGGAAATGCAAAGTGAAACTACAATGAGACACTGCCCACGTGTCAAAGACCAACTAAAAATTTCATCAGACACTGCTAATAGAAATGCAAAATAGGAAATGCACTTTAGGAAAACAGTTTTGCTGTTCCTTATGAACATGGTCTTACCATATCACTTAGCAATTCTCCTAATTACCCATGAAAAATAACATTTTCTCAATTTTCTCACAACGATTTCTACGTTAATGTCCATAGCACTTTTATCTGTAATAGCTAAAATCTGTTAAACAAACCAATTACCTGTCAACTGATGTGTGAAAAAACAAACTGCCATAATTCTTCAATAATTCTTCTTTCTTCCATTTCTTGTCCCGTTCATTCTTGAAACCTTTATAAGTTTTCCCTTATTCCATCAAGAGTCTCATGTCTTCTGTAAGGTAGACAATCTTCTTCCCATGCTGCCAACTTTTTCTCTTTTATCTTGCCTCCTGAATTGCATTTGCCATTATTAGTTACATTTTATTTCTCTGCATTCACATTTCCTTTGGCTTCTAAGATAAGGAATTTTTATTATTTTCCCTACAATGTTTACATACCTTTTTTGGGTATTATTTCTGTTCATCTCCCTTCTTCTGATCTCTAACCATATTGGCCCCTAAAGCTTGGAATTTAGTTCTTAATTTTTGTTCTAATCACATTGGTCAATAAATTTTTACAAAAGTCATGTTACTGAAATAAAATTAGTCATTTCTTATCAATTTGTATGTGCTCAACACAAATATGACAGTCAAATTCTAATTTTGGCTCCAGTTTTTTTTTGTAATTTGCAATAAATTGATGTTTACATCACAAAATGCATGCCAATAATAATAGGCCTATGGTTAATACTGTAAAAAATCAAGTCACAGACTACTTCTTATATTTCTTCGCTTGTCTCTTGTACAGCTGTTCAGGAATAGAATAGATGGAAGACGGTTTCCATTGTGCAAAAGCACAGCCTTAAGACTCAGTTTCGAAGAGGCTAGAAATAGTCTCCATTCTTCTGGGTCATGAGTGATTTCTAAGGCATTCATGAGGCCCTCAATATTAGAACAGAATACCAGAGTACTTTCCTTCCTGAAGAAAGGTTCCAACTGCTGGTGGCGCTTTTGATAGAAAGTAATTGTGACATCTTCTAGAAGACTCCATCGTTGGAGTCTTGATCCTAGCAATTCTGCCTTGTTCTTGGATCAGTCCAAATTACGAACCAGGTCATTTAGTTCTTCCTGTGTTAGTCTGTGTGGGGTTGATGATGCACCACAGTGGAAATCTGGATCACTGCATGCTGATGGAGCAGGAGAAGAACAGCCTTGTCCTCATCAGATGAATCAAGAGAATATTGTGCTGGAAGTTCTGGAATAGGAAGTCCCTCACCATGTGGAACTGGTCTCAATGCAGACGGAATGTTTGGGTAGACTATTCTTGATTTATTTTACTTCAGTATTCCACCGGAAAGAGGAGGAACCAAGCAGAAGGCAGAGTCTTTTCTGTGGTTGCTTGGCTCTCCCCACACCACGGGGACTGCAAACAACACTGACGGTCTTTTGCCATTTAACCACTGTGAAAGCTGTGTTGTACATGTAATACAGCATATATGTGGGGCCCAAAGCTTGTCTTGGTCACCAACCATGCATCCAAAGTAAAGATGATAAGCTTTCTTCACTGGAGAAGTGATACTTTTCTTCTGGTTCGCAAATGTCACTTCCCCACAAATAGAGCAGAAATTGTCCATGCTATTAATGTACTTTCAAGGCATTACTGTTCTGCATTGTGCCTAAATGGATAAAATAATAACAGTTGTATGGAACAGTAGCGTAAATTGTCTCGCACGAAGTCTGAAATATTTTCAATGCTCAACCTTTCCGACAGGGCTTGCTATAGTGCACTGCTGACATCAGCTTACTTCAGCAGCCAACTGGCAGTAGTACTGCATCAGAAAATGATGCAGTCAACTCTGGATGATGTGTGCATGATGGCATTATGCAATGTGATGTAATATTACATCATTTTAGGCTGATTTAAGATGTTGTTGTAGTCCTACTGGATAAATGTACACCTTGAAACAAAACATATAAAATGAATTATATGAAATATCTTCAAAACGATAGCTAATAAAAAATTTTCAGGGTTATATTCATGTTCAGCACACCAAGATACTACCGATTAGGGCCTTTTTAAGTCAGTAACAATTTCACTGTTGACCAGTGTCATTTGTTTGCCTCCTACATATGGCTCTTCTACCCACCCTGCCCCCATCTCCCCCCCCACCATGATTTACACTCTTCTCTTTGCTAGATTTATTCTCCTGAATAGAAGT
Source organism: Scalopus aquaticus (assembly GCA_004024925.1). NCBI lineage: Eukaryota > Metazoa > Chordata > Mammalia > Eulipotyphla > Talpidae > Scalopus > Scalopus aquaticus. The sequence continues at coordinate 60,556 of PVIJ01006834.1, forward strand.
TCTGATCATTTCATTCACCTCATCACTTGCTCCAATTATTCTGTAACCAAAGTTAGTTGTGATGTGATGGTAATAACACAACTTGGACTCCAACAGTCTGAGTTCAAATAATAACTCTGCCACTTAGCAGTAGGTGATCTTCGACAAGTCCATTAACATTTTGTAGTTTGTGTATCTGAAGAATGGGGATGAATAATTCCACACTATAAATTTACTTTAAGAATGAAATGAGATAAATGGCAATGAAAGTAGTTGTAAAATATAAATCACTATGAAGCCTGAGTATGATGGTTCAACAATATATATTAATTCATGTCTAGCATCAGCTATACATTGTGGTCAAGCAGACAAGACCCTCTGCATTTATGGAACTCATAGTCTAGAAAGGAATATAAGCAATTAAAATGGACATAAATTCTAAGTCTAGAAGAAATAAGAGGTACTTGAAGCAGCACATAGGAAGAACATCTTGTGTGCTTACAGTGTAGAGGACTGGTGAAGAAGGGTTTCTGATTAATTACACCTAAAAACAGGTATGAATTGGCCAGAAAAGTTGGTAGAGCAGTGGGCAGCAATGGCAAAGAAGTATGACAAGTATTCCAGGCAGGGGGAATATCAAAGGCCAGAAAGGGAGCACGAGCACAGAATCTTCTAGGAACACAAAGGAGTTCAGTATGACTGGAGTGCAGTTAATTACAAAGAGGGGGCATGAAAGTTGATAGGGAGGGGCAGTGAAAGCTGGGAGATCATACATGCAATTTCCAGCCCAGTTCAGGCAAACAGAAGGTATCAGTGATCCAAGATGAAGAGGAGGGTTTTCCAAACTGTGAGTGGAGTATGATGATAGGAACAGAAGTGATCGAAATTGAGAAATTAATCAGGTATATAGTCAGCATCTGACAGTCTATCAATGAATCCTAGCCACTGGGCTGCATTCACCAATAGGGCTAGTCCCAAAAAAGGGAGATTGGCAGAAACCAGACAGACCCCAAGTGAAACCTTATACACCATTTACTGTATTTATAGAAAGCTGTGAACTTTTAAGACATTTCTAAATCTAGTATCTTTTTAAAATATTCACTGCATCTCTGTGAGCCAAGTAGGAGCAGGTATCATTACTTTTAATCAAGGGCACTGTCCATCCGTTGTTAGGATAAAATGTGAAGATGGGATAAACCATATATATACTATTATCTTTAATCCTACATTTTAATTTTAACTTTAATCCAAGAATCACTAGCTGCCAAACAAGTATAAAGTGGGTTATAAGTGGAAAAAAATATCATTAAATTCACAGTTAGGAAGCTGGGTTCTAGTCGTGACTGTGTCTTGAAATGATTGGTTGACTTTGCAAGTCACTTTAAACCCACTATACCTCTGTTTTCCCTAGTTGCACTAGATCATTGATTGCTAAGGACTGTCCTGACATTCAAATTTTGTGACTCCAAGTACTGAGGGCAAAGGAATAACTAGGATTCCAAATGTATTGGAGGATATTTTTAAACTTATTTTTATCCCCAATCTTTATTTTTTATTTTGGTCTTTTGTCTTGTTTGTTTCTCCTTGTGGTTCTGTCATTTCCCTTCCCCCTGAAGATATTTAAGAAGCTGCCTTTTCATCACTTTAAGACTGTAAATATGCCCTTGAAACATGCAAAGAGGCTTTTGTGTACTTACAAATCGAGGTTATTATCGTACAAGTAAGTCACTTGAGTGCACTGCATTCCTCAGCTTGCTCCATTGAGAGCTTTATTAGGTTATATTGTCCTATCTCAGGAGGACTAGTTGGTAGATAAGACTCTCCCACGTTAAAAGGTGGGCTATCTGATGAAACAGCATGACTAATGTCCAGAGTGTAAGCAAAAGGATTTTGGTGCTGCCCAAAAGACAGACACACTTCTCTGAGACAAGTAGGTGCTCCACTTAAAGTAGCAAAGTCAAGGACAAATGTTCTAAAATTAAACCAACAGCTGCTCCGCCACAGACGCCCACCTGTCAATTATGTTCCCTTCTCCTTATCCAACCTTCTCTCTCTGTGAAACCAAAACTCCCATTCCCTGCAACTACTCTATAAAAGCCTGAAAGTCACATCTTTTACTTAACCATGAAAACAGAAAGCCTATTTGAAGATCATATTTGGGTATGTGTACTCATCTCAAGAATCCATGCTCTTTGAGCTTTTCAAATCAAATACCTAAAACTTCGGCTTACATGTTACCAGCAACTGACCAGAAGTCAAGTGGCATAAAACCTTCCTTGTTAGTGAGGTGACAGTACAAAAACTAGAGTGTGTGAATCCCACTAAATTTTAGAAGCTTAAAAAGTATGAGAGTTTTCAGTTTTGAAATAATTTAATAACCAGTAGAAATGGAGACAAATGCATCCATTTCTACATTAGGTCTTAGGTGTGTCTTCAACCTAGCAATAAATAGAACAGTTGTGAATGTGCAGTGACAAGACTCAGCTGGATTTAGCCAAATTCTGCTTGTAAACTAGTAAATTACTATGTAAAATTAATGATGGCTTCATAATACAACTGAAATCTTTCTCAATACAGATGTTATCCTAACCTGGCTAAAATAGAACAGGGAAGAAATGTGATTGTTTTTCATATATGGAAATAGTTTCTATTGTGGAGGTGAGTTGTCTTTTCATTAGATTATGTTAGGCAAAATTCTAAGGATTCCTCTCTAAATGTGTTACCAATATTCTTGCAACTGATATAAATTTATTACTGAAAATATATTATTCAAATTTAGCACTTAAAGAGTATCTTAACACTGATGGATAATTAAGCCCTTTTAAAATAAAGTTTTACTAGTCATGTTGCATGTGGTATAAGATTAGTATAAAACTAAGATATTTTTTAGATGATAAAGTTTATCATGAAGTGCTATGTATTATATTTTCTTATAAATAAGATGCATACTATATAAGCAAGATTTTATTATATCTACATTATTATTATATCAGATAATTAACTTCCTTATTGACTCACTCTTTTAATAAGTATTGAGAATCTATAAGACACTATATTAGTTGAGAATACAAAGATTCATTGAAACAACATAAACATAAAAATATTAACTATAATAGGTTTCATAAATTATAAAAAAGTTGTAGTGCTGGGCTATCTGTCAATTAAAACATACAAATTACTAAAATAGAACTATTGTACACTTACAAAATTTATAACCTTATATTTTGTTTTAAATTTCTTAATTTGATATACCCAATAAGAAAATTCAGTTGTTTTCCAAGTCTCTTTATCTATTAAATGTAACCATACTTCTAACTTTATTCATTTCTATGGTATTTATACAAAAAAATAAGGGCTTAGTTCAGTCATAGTTTTAGAAACTGTATTTCATAAAAGTTATGCTGCCTTGGTTTTATAGACTGCAGTTCTCAGCCAGTTCCTCAGTAACAAGAACCAGACTAACCCTCCCCCCTGAAACAACTAAAAAACTGGACAAAATATATGAAGGAACTCTTTTTAGGTTGGACATCATACAGCAGAGTACAGTGATCCCTGAGACAGCAGGAGCAAATGAGGTGAACTCTGTGATTACTTAGCTTACTATCTAGAAAGAATTTTGATGCAGAGAGGAGAAATCTGGGTGGAGCCTGGTGAATTTCCTGAATTAAAGAGTTGAAAGTCTGGTAAGGCCATGGCAGTGAGAGTTTGCAGGACAGAAAGGAGAAAGCTGCACTTCGAGAGACTTCTAGAGATATACAGATGGTCCCCCTCAAGCCTTCAGTTGAGTACTGATTCACAAACACATATGTGTAATGAAACTGCCTGATGCCAAAGAAAGAACCACCCTAAAGGACAGAGGGAGCAAATCCTCTGAGGTCATATGAGACCAGGAACCATGAGCCAGAATGGAAAACCTTGTAATTCAATCTTGTAATCCATCAATAGAGAAATTAGAATGGTTTGCCTCGGTAAAAGAGCAGAATTAGCTCTATACTAAGTTCCTATACTTGTTAGCATTGGTCTCACCTAACAAAATTTAAAAACAAGTTTCAAAAAGACCTAGTAATTTCTAAGTAATTTAGTTGCATCCCAGAGAAAAACTCAAAAATGTAAAAATACCCAGCACTCAACAAGGTAAAATGTGAAATCACAGTGTCTTGCATTCAATCAAGACATGCAAAAATGTTCAACATCACTTATAATCAAGGAAATGCAAATCAAAACCATAATGAGATACCACCTCAAACCTGTGAGGATGGCACACATTAAAAATACAGGCAACAACAAATGCTGGAAAGGATGTGGAGAAAATGGAATTCTTCTACACTGCTAGTGGGAATGCGAAATGGTCCAACCACTATGGAAAGCTGTAGGCGGTTCCTCAAACTGCTAAAAATGGAACTTCCATATGACCAAGCAATACCACTTTTGGGAATCTACCCAAAGGACACAAAAACACTAATTCAAAAGGACACATGCACCCGTATGTTCACTGTGGCACTGTTCACAATAGCAAAGGTATGGAAGCAACCCAGAAGTCCAAAATATAGATGATTGGATCAAGAAGATGTGGTGCATATACACAATGGAATTCTATTCAGCATTAAAAGAAGATAAACACATGCAATTTGCAGTGACATGGATGGAATTAGAGGGTATCATACTCAATGAAATAAGCCAGAAAGAAAGAGAAAAACATTGAATGGTTTCACTTATAACAGGACTATAAGGACACCAAATAGGAGAGAGGCACTCAGTGGATGGGGGGGTTGGAGGGGAGAAGGGAGGGTAAGGGCACAAAATGGAGTAGAAAAGAACACAAGGGACCACGGAGATGGATTACAGGTTAACTGGTGGTGGGTTCCCCAAGGGGAATACAAAATGTAAAAGATATGAAAAACAATAAAAAAATAAAAAAAAGGACATGCAAAAAAAAAAAAAAAAAAAAAAAAAAAAAAAAAAAAAAAAAAAAAAAAAAAAAAAAAAAAAAAAAAAAAAAAAAAAAAAAAAAAAAAAGAAAGAAAAGCCCAGAAAAATACAACCCATAATGAGGATAAAAACAAATCAATAGAAGCAGACCCAGAAATGATAAAATAAGTAGTCAAGAGCATTGAAACAGTTACTGTAACTATGTTCCTTATGTTCAAGAACACAGAAGCAAGATTGATCACATTAAGTAGAACATGGAAAGCACAGGGAAAAAAAACAAATTGAACTACCATTGTTGAAAAATACAATGTTTGAGATAAGAAAAGTACCCTGAATGGGATTGCTAGACTAGCTATTACAGAAGGGAAAATTAGTAAAGTTGAGTACATAACAGTATTGTAGCAATAGAAATGACCCAATATGAAACAGAGAGAAAAAAGAAATGAAACAAACAAATAAAAAAATGACAGCAGGTTTTTTTTGACATAAGTCAAAAGACGGCAGAACAAAATCCTTAAAGCACTGATAGAAAAAAAAATTTCAATGTAGAATTCTATACCCAGCCCCCCCCAAAAAAATATTGCAAAAATGGAGATGAAATAACTTTTCAGATATAGAAGGGCCAAATACAGCTCACCAACAGATCTTCATTATAGGAAATGTTCGAAAAAGACTTCAGGCAGAAGAAAAATAATACAAGATGGATATCTGAATGACTACATAAAGTGAAGATCAACAAGAAGGGGGGAAAAGTGGATAAATGTAAAATTATTTTTTCCTTATTTTAAAAATCTCTTTAAAAGCTAATTGACTTTTTAGAGGAAAATATATTAACAATGCATTATGGAGCTTATATGTAGAAATAAAATGCATGACAACAATAGTGCAAAGGTTGAGAGGAGGAAATCAGAGTATACTGTTGTAAGTTTCTTATACTATATGTAAAGTGATAAATATTACCTAGAGGTAATTGTATTAAGTTAAAATTGTACACTGTAAACTCTAAACAAAAAGCAACCACTGTTTTTTAAGAGTTATTATTAATAAACAAAAGTGGAGATCAATAGGACCCTAACTACTAAATTCAAAAGAAAACATGAAGAGGAGAACACAATATTAAAACAAATCACAACATGGCTGATATAAAAACACCATATCAACAATCACATTAAATATAAAAGGCCTAAACATTATAATTAATGGTTGTTGTCAAGATTGGATAATTTTTTTAAAGACCTAACTATGCTACCTATCAGAAATCCACTTTAAATGTAAATACATAGCTAAATTTAAAATGAAAAAATGGAAAAAGATATACCATGCTAACCATAATACAAGAAAGCTTGAATGCCTATATAGCCATCAGGCAAAGTCAAAGGATAAAGACATTTCATACTGGTAAAGGAGCCAATTCATCAAGAGAAAATAACAATCCTGAATGTGCATGTACCAAATAATAGGACTTCAAAACATGTGGAGCAAAAAACTGTAGGAAGAAATAGATAAGATTATAATTACAGCCAGAGATTGCAACAATTTCCTCTAGAATTTATAGAACAGGTAGAGAGAATCAGTACGGATATCAGGACTTGTATAACACTATGAAGGAACTTGACCTAACTAACATTTATATCACAGTCCACCTACAGCAGTAGATTACATAATCTTTTCTACATTAAAGGAGTAGGTATCAAGATAGACAACATAGTGGAACACAGAACAAGTGCCAATAAAGGTAGAAGAATACAAACCATACAAAGTATATTTACTGAACACAATGGAATTAAATTATAAACAAGTAACAGGAAGGTGTCTGAGAAATCCGCAAATTTGTAGAAATTAATTAAATAATATATTTTTGAAGAATCCAGGGTCAGAGAAGAAATCAAAAGGGAAATTAGAAAAAGCTTTCAGCAGAACCAAAAAAAAAACCCTATTAAAATTGATCAGATGCAATGAAAGGATTACAAAAAGGAGAAGGGTCTCAAATCAATTACCTATGGTCCCATTTTAAGAAACTAGTAAAAGAAAAAAAATTAAGCAGAAGAAAGTAGATAATAAAGATAAAAGTGGAAATCAATAAAATAGAAAAGTAATATAGAAAATCATTGAAACCAAACGGTGCTTATATTGCTAAGAAAACTAGACCATGGAAAAGATCTATTATTTGTATGTATTTGAGTTATTGTTCATGCCCTCCTGACCAGTTAAAGCAATCTATTGATATAAAGTTCAATTTGAAATGTATTACATCTTGTTTACATAAGTATTTTAATAAATGTGTTTATATTTGTATTTTTTTTAAGATTTATTTATTTGTGCATACAAGCTGGGGTACAGACCTGAGGCTTGGGGTGGCAAGAGGGTTCACCAGAGACAGAGTGGGGAGCAGAACAGGCAGATCGACAGAAACACACTGCTGAGGGGAGCAGTGGGTGAGGCAGGAGAGGTCTGCCACGCCATGTGGGAACCTCCCCTGCCTGGCGTGAACTCGCGTGTCACTGCTGCCAACAGCTCCACAGCACAGCGCCTAACCGCTACGCCACCGAGGAGGCCCTGTATTTATTGTACTTATAAATACATACTTCATTTATATAAGTGTTTTCACGTCTCGTGAAGGGTGCAGCACTTATAGTAAGAACATCTTGCATTCTCTTTTCATGTAAATTCCCTATTTAACTTTTCCTTTTAAAAAATGCTATTTGGAGAAATAGTTCATTCATTTATTCATTAGCTGTAATTATGACATGCTACATACAATATGGCAGGGACTGTGGGACATGCTGGGGGACACAGCTGTTAACCAGACAAACATGGTCCCCTGCCCTGCCTGCTGAGCAGTGTCTAATGTGAAATACAGACAAGTAAATAGGCAATAACATTGTACAAGCATAAAAGTGTGATCATAGAAAGAGCAGGTGCCAAAAGGCCATGGAATAGGTAGTCAACTGCACCTGAAATAGTCCTCAAACTATAAACTAAAAAAAATTTAGTTATGATTCAACATAGGTGATGAAATTTTAGGTACTGAGCAATATGTAATGTGAGTTCAATGCTGAAAGAATTCCTTAATTATTATGTAGCTAATGTGCACTTCTTATCCTTCACACTGTTGATATACTGTTGAAATTTTCATGTCAGAGTATAAATAAGACATGTAAATTGCTATTTTAATAATTAATAATATTTGGGGGACTTTTGTGAGTACTTCAGAAAAGAAAGAACATACAGGTGATTATAACCTGTTTAGAAATTTTTAAAGATTCTTTGTTATACCAAAGCATAAGGAATGACAGAAACTAAGCCAAGAATCCAGATCCTTAGGCAAAGTTTGAGGAATTACAGGCTTAGAGAAGTGAGGCAAGACCAAAGAAATGTGAAAATTCCAAAGATTAGGTAGGTCAGTGATTCATTCAGAAGCTCAGATATGTTTTTAAATTACGTATTGCTTTTGCCCCACTGATTTCACATTTGGCAATGTATCTTTGGGATAGTATTTATAGACTTCCACATTTTAACTATAAAGTTGTTAATTGGAGTTGGTTATACTAGAAAATTGGAAACAACCTACGTGCCTTAAAAAAGCAGACTGACTACATAAATTATGCTATATCCACACAGTGAAAGCAGATCTTTAAATTATGTAGCAGTGTTTCTCAAATTTCATTATGCATCAGGATCTCCTGGAAGGCCTGTTGAAACACACATGCTAGGCCCCACCTCCTGAATTTCTGATTCAGTCAACCTGGGTATAGAGCCCACGAATTTGCATTTCTAACAACTTCCCAGATTGGTGAAGATGTTTCTGGTCTGGGAGCCATACATTGAGAAAACCACAGATGATGCCAAGTTAATTTTTTTGACTTGGAAAAATACTCACAAGATATAGTTAAGTTGAAACAAATCTCTTTATATTATATTCTGAATGTACACATACATAAATATTATCCAGGTGGTATTTCTGCATCTGTGGGGTGGATCACATTGTAGATTCTTACTGTCTTCTACAAAACAAGTGACAGATTTTTCTGCAGTGAGCATAATCAAATATCTTAATTTAAAAAATAAGATCATGATGTTCTGGCCAATAGCACTAACAAGCTGGAAACATCAAAGGAGGCTTGCATCTAGAACCCCTCTGACTTTTGAAACATGCCTTGTTAGGCGTGTATACTCAGAAGCAATCCCAGAGGGTTCAGCGATGGGCCATTGATACATCCTGTTCCTGATGGGGACAAAACCAGAAAAGGCTGACATTACATGGAGGCCTTCTACACTTTTCACTACTTCATTTTAGTAGTGCCAAACAGATCTTCTGGGGATGTTTGAAGAAAAACTGGGTGGGAACCAGAGGGCGACCTGCCAGAAGTTTGAAGCATCTGGATTGGCTCACTCTTTGTTTCCTGGCGCAGGGTAGATCCATTTCCCAGGGTATCAGATTAAGGCGTCTCCTTTCTGGAAAAAAGATTTCATGGTTTAAATTCCCGTTCACTTTTGTGTCTGTGGCACTCTGCTGTCTCCTTTCCAGCATGCAGCCTCAGGGGTCATGATGTCCCTTCCCTGCTGATACCAGCCTGCCAACTGTGGTGTCATGCACACCAAGCACAGAGCCACCATTCAGAGCCACAGTCTGGGTTGAGGAAGCAAAAGAGCTTCTAAGTTCCTACAAACCTTGACAGAGCTTCCTCTAGCCTTGCATGTGCTGAACAGTTCTCGGGGAAGGGGGAAGGGAGCAGGAGGGAGAGGGAACAGGGATCAATGTCAAGGGTGAACATTTGACAGGAACAGAGAGAGCAAACAGTTGCCACCAATGTTCAGGAAAAGGGACGGTTTGTCACCATAGACTTTCCACAGGAATACATATTTGGTCAGCACTGGCCACTCTTCTCCATGTCCTTCTCAGTGTGCTTGATAAACTAGAAGGTGGCTACATCATTCATCTTCTTCATTCTTCACAAATGCCCAACAGAATGCCAGTATTTGGGATGTCATATTGAAAATCAATCCCACATAGAGTACACAATAGATTCAATGTTTTTAATTTTTTTTAATGATTCAAAATATAAAATCACATTCTCTCTCAAGTTGTTGTTAAAAGAGATAGCACCTCTACTATCGCATTCAAAATAGGTGACATTATTTGTTGGAAAATGTTATTGCATAATATGTTGTTTTTCCCCACTTTACATGTGAATAAGTGGGTCAAGATACTGTTTAAGACAGAACTTTTCCTACATTTATTAAGTTCAAAAATAGCTAGAAATGCAATCACTGCTTAATTATTCAGTTATTTATAACTGTTGTTATAAACACTACAGGTCTCACTTTCTGGTGCTTTAACATGAATTCAGTTTGTGAGTCTGATTAGGACCCTATGAGAGAAGAGAATTATTTTAAATGCTATCCTATTACTTGAATGCCAAGAGCAATGTTAAAATTAGTCAGTATTGAGTACCTACTCTGTGTCAGTCACATTGGCCTTGTTGCTCTTTCTTGAATAAGCCAAGCTTCATTCTGCCTCAAGACCTTAAACTTGCTTTTCCTTCTGCTCAGAATGATTTTCCCACAAGATCTTTGCATGGTTGCCTTCATTTCAAGAGTCAGGTCTCTGCTAGTTACTCAACCTATACTTCTGCAGCCAAGCAGCACACCTGTTCCTTGGACTAACAGAGCACTTCCCCAGGTGTGATCAAAGTCTAAAAACCTGGTTATCTTATCACTTGCAGATGACAAAAGGTATAAATCAAACCAGGCCTATGTTGTACAAACAATTCGGGGTTTGCACACAGCCCTATACACAGATGGTATTTTCTTTTTCTTTACAGGTTATTTTCAGAGCTTTGTCACTGCCCTATGATGTGGAGAACCCTTACAGTGCCAAAGCGCAGGAGCAGCTGAAGATCACCAATCTCCGTGTGCAGCTGCTAAAACGGCAGTCTTGTCCCTGTCAGAGAAATGACCTGAATGCAAAGCTTCAACATTTTACACACTATGCAATCTATGATTTCATTGTCAAGGGCAGCTGTTTCTGTAATGGCCACGCTGATCAGTGTGTACCTATTGATGGCTTCAGACCCGTCAAGGCCCCAGGAACATTCCATGTGGTATGTAAACCAAGTCCTCACCTGTGCAAAACAAATCATAAGTTGCTGCCAGCTTTGAGCATCGATAGTCCCTTAGAGTTGCTCTAGCTTCCTGTTTCTTCCTCTACTGATTCACTCCTCTAGCTCCATTTCCATCCTATAAAGTGTCTATTAACTTGTTTTTTCAATCTTCAATTTTAGAATTATAGTTAAGCATGATAACCAGATTCCTTGGAGAACATTCATGCCAGTTTTTAGTACCATGACCTTCAGATATAAAGTGTCAGGTGAGAGTAGGAGAGGTTGGTGTGATCATATTAGTGGCATTATCACACAGAAGCAGCTCTGACACTAAATGGGGACCATTGTTGAGAATTTAAAGATGAAAAAATAAGAACCTCTGTTTAATGCCTGGTATCTCTTGCTGCCTTGCCAAAAGAATGAATAATAATTCTCTGCTATGAAGTGTATCTAACCCCCTCTCACCCCGAGGCAGAGTTCAGCTCTTTCCTCCAGTTTCACACAACTCCTTCTGCTTTCCTCTGAACTTTTACTTGTCTCTATTTCCCAAGAGATCATGAACTTCCCTAAGGACAGGGATTATGTGATCTTTGTGCTCTCTGGACCTAGTATATTACCTGATTGAGAAGTAGGTTTTCCATAGGTGTTTGATTGAATGATAGCAATATACAGGAATAAGGAGAAGATGAAAAATTGAGTCATTTGTTTGTCCTCACCTGGCCTTCTTCCAAAAAAGAAATACGTGTGGCTCAGACAGCAAGCACCTCTTTGGGACATATCCAGAGCCATGGAGGGGGATTAGGCAAGAAGGCAAGCAGGAGAGCACTCCAGTTTTTGATTTTCTATTTTGCTCCGATACTTCTGCTCAAAGCAAAAAATAAACAAATAAAATCTAAAAGACCTCAATATCCTCTGGAGTAGACTTCCACATTTACTTTCTTTCTCTCAGCCCTGTAGGATAGGGCCAAAGAACCAGTTAACCAGCAGAATAGTCTGTGTTGGCTGGGCTGAATCTCCGGGGTGCAGGGCAGCAGTGGGGTAACTAAAATGACTAGGATAGCAGAGAGGAACAAACATGGAAACAGTTCTAAGTGAAAATGGGGCTCCCACGTTGAAGAAAGTATAGCAGTCATTCAACAAACACCACTAGCTTCTAAGTACTAATGAATCTGGAACTAATACTGATCTAAATAAAGGATGGGATAATTTGTTATCACTAAGTTAACTGGTTCAGGTATTATTCAAATAGAAAATAAGTCAGATAGTCTATAGACATAGACACATGTCCAACTACTGGGTCATAAACTCATAAGTTTGTGTGAGGGAGAGTGCTAAACAATCTCTGCCATTATATTTAAGTGAATTGGTGAAAGGAGAAATGGACTGAATGTTTGCACACCTCCTACCCCCCGCCAATCATATGTTGAAACCCTAATCCCAATGTGTTGGTACATGGAGTGGAACCTTTGGGAAATTATTAGGTCAGGAGAGTAGAACCTTTCTGAATGGGATTAGTGTTCTTTAAAACAGAGCTAGTTAGTTCTCTTTCTGCCATCTTGGGATACGGTAAGAAGTCAGCAGTCTATAACTTGGCAGAGGACCCTCATGAGAACCCCACCAAGCTGGTGCCCTAATCTTAGACTTCCAATCTCTAGAATCCTAAGAAATAAGTTTCTGCTATTTCTAAGCCACCCACCTATGATATTTTGTTGTAGCAGTCTGGCCAGACTAAAAAGCTGGCCTTTTCCCCCCTCAACTCTCACCATCAACTCAAGTCTTATAGGATTACTTCAGGGTAGAGTCTAAGCGAAACAACAGACACAGGCCTGGAGGCCCTCATCACAATGCACAGAGTAGGCATTATTTGTGGAGTGATGACTTTATGAGACAAATTGAATGGCTCTAATCAGCCAAACTAAATGGCGAAGACCTCTCAAGAGCCTTATAAAACATTCATGAGTATGCACTTTGAAACAGTAGTCTTTTTTAAAGTCCTCTGAATGAAACTTTCAGAGTTAGCCACAGTTTCTTGGACTGAAGAGAAAATTCTAGACATTTCTATAACTTCTGCTTAATTCAACAAGGGATAATTACCCAGAGTTACAGGAGACTTTTGTAAACGTCTTACAACACAACTGTTCTATGCTCTCTACCAGCAATTAAACTGTCAGTCCATGGGACCGAGGCTCCAGATCTGCACCCATCATCCCTCCACTCAGTCCCTCCGGCAGCCGCTGCCCTCTGCTCTTCCACTGTGGTCCTGCTGCAGAAGCAGAGTGCAGTACAGTGGCTCCCTGTCTTGGATTGCCCCTGCTTTACCCAGACCTTGCAGCCATAGCCTTGCCAGAGCCATCCTGATGGGCCCATGTGGAGACAGGGTCCCCAAACCCCATCCTGGGAGACACAAAGCCTATAAGAGAGTCACCAATAGCAAAAGGATGAATTTAGGAGATGGAACTTAGGATGATAATGGAAGGCCTTTCGAGCTTCCTGAAGGCAGATTACTGCAAAGAAATTCTCAGTTCATTGAGGAACTGGCTGAATTTTATAAGTATCTGCAAAACTAGCTTTAGGTGAGAATAATGAAGTACTGACAATAGCTGGTATGTCACTGAATATGCCATTTCTGGAGATATAGAATCAGAGCCAGTTTTCTGCAAATATTTCTTTAAGTTAACCTGATATGTCTTTCTGCCCAAACCATCTTGGGGAAATTACACACCCATCTTCAGGGATTCTCGCATGCAGCTATGTGGTTATCGATACTGTAACCCCAAGACTTGCAGCTTCAAATTCACAGGCACTAGGGAGTATATTTTAAAAATGCAAAGTGTGCAAGTGTGCAAGGGCACACTTGTACCCACAATCCCATAGGAATGAGCCCTCATCCTAAGTAGTGGGGGAAATGGCAATAGTAATGAAAATCATTGTTGCATTCTTTGACATGGCTTAAGGTGTTCCCAGTAGTGATGGGTAACAAGGTTGCCTGGGCTGTGTGACATTTCACGGAAGAGGGCATTAATGTCTGCCTCTGCCAATCCAATGCTAAGAGCATGGACTTATACAGTGGGCATGTGGGAATCTCCATAATGGTGTGCAAAGATGCTGATGAAGCCAAAACGGATGGAGTCATGGTTGAGAATCTTGATCTAGCCCTGGTATTCCAACCCTTCTCTTAATAGTGTCAGGATGGCTAGAGCCATCCCATATGCCGTTTGTATACAGACCCAGCTGGCCTCCAACTTCAGGAAGGAGGGTTCCTCCCACATTTGGCAGCACATCACAGATCAGATTGGCATGTTTTGTCTCACAAAGTTAAAGCCTGAACAACTGGAGCAACTGACCAAGGGGTTCTCCATCAACATGACAAAGGGAGGCCCCCATCCCTGTAGCAGGAGTTGCCTTGGACATCTGGGTTCTGGCTTTTGCCATTCACCAAGTCACCCAGTGATTTCCCTATGAGAGGGAGCAGACAACCTCTTGTCTTTAGCTTCTGCTGTTAAGAGTCTCATGAAGGATGAGACAGTTTTAATGAAAGAGTTTACATGTACAATAAAATCATAGCCCCTCCCCCCCCAAAAAAAAAAACCTGTCAATAATGTCATTGCAATATTGTAGAAGCTTTAACTGCAGCTCCTTGAGGTATTGGGGTTCCTCTGTGGATCCAGCATGAGAAACAACACTTACTGTTTGCTTTGATAAAAGACCTACTTCTAACATTAATGGCCACTTCCTGTTTGTCCTCCCAGCAACCTTCTCAACAGACCATGTTATAGAAATTGTGTTTTCTGAAAACCTTGCTGCAGTGGCAAGTAAAAGATCTGTTTCCCATTCTGTTTAAGAAAAAAAGGAAAGAATGCTCTCTCCTTTTTAATACATGCAGACATTTTAATGTCTCTCCTTTATCATGATTGTTCTTTACCTTAGACAAAAATCTATATAACTAGCCTAGATTTTCATAGCTGCTTGATTTATCATTAACCTAATCTTCTTAGGACTTATTTAAAAGATGAAGAAAATAATTTGCGGCTCATTTCATACCCTAGTTTATCTCTGCAAAGAATAACAGAGATTAGGCAACTGCATTTTATTTCAATATTGTCTTTCATGGTTGTTTGTATCCAGCTCTGCCCAGGTGGACCTCATACTTTCATTCTGTACTTTCTGTCTGACTGTGCAAGCATAGTTGTAAAGTCGCTCATCTCATCCTGCACCAGGCAGTGCTCAGTAGAACAGAGAAAGAGGATATTCTGAGCTTTGGCTTAAACCTTTGTGTGCTTCCAGCTGGGCTCAGGCTTCACTCTTTGGAAAGATAACCACCTTTGCTCTCATCATGTGGACCTATTGCAGCCTAGTTTTTCTCTTATAATGAAGTTACTGTAAGCCCTCCAACTTCCTCCATAAAAAGAAAACTTATCAACCTACAAAGAGAATGTGGATAACCCAGTAGAGGGGATTGCATGTGTTCCCATTCAAATGGAAATTATATGAGAAGTGTCTATCCTAGAAGATCCTAGGCAATAGAAAACTCATTTCCTTACAAATTCCAGGCTGCTTTGAAATAGGAAGTATTTCCTTGTAAATTTGTGACATCCTGCTACCCAGTTCATATTGATTTCAGCTTCTTCAGCACTAGTGGTAGCCCCTAGGGCAGTAACTACAGCATGTGCTGAAACCATGCAAGACCAAGTCAAATCCAGAGCAGAGCCAGATGGGGACTGAAAAGAGCTAAGTGGCCAAGGCTGTGCTGGCTTCCAGAGATTAAATTCCCTGGGAACCCTTAAAGTCTCTACTGTCATTAAAAAACAAACAAACAAACAAACAAACCATAAGCAGTTGGACAAGCAGGTGTTTATGGCTGGAAATGTGAACAGTTATGGTCTCAGCTATTTTCTATCACCAAGCTTAGGTACATTTTATTTTAATGTATTTTTTTCCGGATTATAAAGAGCTGTCATTAAATTTGGATATGTTTGCCTCTTTTGCATGTAACGGTCTTATTCCTATGATTGCTTGCTTAGGTGAGCAAACTGCATATTAAAAACATTGTCTTTTGCCTCATTAAGAATTGTCCAACCATATTTGTGTATCTGCAAACACCATTGTGCAAATGTAGCTATAAATAGTTGGATTCATAAATTGTACCTGCAGAATAGAAAGTAGCCTCCAAAGAAATGCCACTTTTTGTACATGTCAGTTGATCATAGGTATGTGTATATAAATCTAACTTTCTTTAGCACAGTTTTTCTTTATAGCAGTCATTCTCAAAGTGTGGTCTCTAAACCAACAGCAGCAGCCTTATACAATTACAAATTATCAGGCCCTACCCCAGAGCTACTGTGTCAGATAGTCTAGAGATAATGCCCAGGAATCTGTGTTTAACAAGTCCTCCAGGTGATGCCAATGCTTGCTAATATTTGAGGGCCACAGCTCTATGGACTGTGCCATTTCATCATCTGCAACTAATATTTTGTCAAGACAAGTAATTAACGAACGAAATCTGATCTCATGGACTAGAATTTTTGATGGCTAATAACAGCTAATTAAGGAAGTTAAGGAAAATGATGGTCTACATCTTAAACTACGTAAGGTATTAGGGTCATTTTCTTTCTTTGGAAGAAGGAAGTATAAAAAGACAAAGTAGAAGACAAGTCTGAGGCCTCATTTTTCTCGTAAGACTCTTCCTATATCTTGTAAACCCAGTATCACATTTTCTTTGATTCTCCTTCTTCCAAGGTTAGGCCCAGTTCAGTTTTTTCTTATCTGTTCATTTAACTGGAAGGCAGAACAGCTCAATGGTGAAGAACCTAGAATTGGCAGCAAACAGACCTGGATTTGAGTCACCATAGCACTAACTAAGGTACTCAGTCTCCTGGAAATTCAGTCACCTAATAAAATGAGGAGACTATCTACCTGATATGGTTATTGTAAGGAGTAAAAACTATGACAGTCAATGCCTGGGGTATGGTAGCCACTGCTCACATTGCTGCTCTCCTGTTGTATTATCTCTGCCTCTTCCTCTACTCCCGCATACACTTCTTCCCCAATAATGACAAAAATAAATCATAGCTTATGTGCTGTTTGACATGTCTACAAGGCTAGGGGTTTTGTGGCAAGGAAAACTGTGCTTTGACTCCAGCCTGCTGGGATCCCAGAAATTATGTGAAAAGGAGATCATAGTTTTTTCTCCTTGCAGCTGGAGAGGACTGATTTAGTTCTCTTTCCTAGCAGCTGGTGATTTTACAGCTGTTCAGTGATGGATGGTAATAAGAAGGGACATGGAAATTTTTATTGTTTTACTAATATACCATTCATTGGCTAACAAAGAAGCCTTAAAATACCGTGGAGAATTGTTTAAATGCCTGCAGTTACGCTTGTTAAGGTGAATTTTTCTTTTGTAATCAGAAACTCATTATAAAAGAGTGTAAATATTTTGACTGATGTGTTCTAAATCAAAAAGTAGATATTGAGACCTGTGGAACCATATTGTGGGTTTGAGGGAAATGTTACTCAGCTACCTCCACAAGTTTTTCTCATCTGAATCCAGATATATTTATTCATGTATTTATGTGTCTATACCTCATAGGTCATGTCTTATGAATTCAGAACAGCTTTAAGAAGATAGTTTTCATCCTCTCTTTAAAAAAAAAATTCCTTTACTGTGAATAAGTCAAAATTAGAAAATTCTTGACTCTTCAAGGTATTAAGGAAAAGAATAGAAGGTTTAGTGTGAGAATATTCAATCAGAATTTTAAAATATTTTTATATTCTATAGTAAAATATGTACTCATGTTTGGAAGTGAGCATTTGTAAATTGGTCTTAGGTTTTTTTAGGAGAGAAAAATGGATTATAAATAATACCAGTAACAGTTACTACTTACTATTAGTTACTGCTAATAGTTACTACATATCATGTGCTATCCTGCAACAAATGTCACCGAACTTACTCTTCACAACAACTGGATGATGTCTTGTCATCATTTTCTTTCACAGATGATGGAGTGAAGTTTGGAAGTGTTAAATGACTTCCCAAAAGTTAAGAAAGGTAGAATCACAATTTAAATTCACCTATCACAGACCAAAGCTATTCTCTTCCTGCTGTTGTATTGTTAAAGATTTGGATTGCCAAGAATGGAGGAAAAAAGAAGGGGAGATATATAGAAGGGATAAGGGAGATAAGGATGGGCTCAAGAGATTATCACAATGACCATGAAATGTAAGCTGAGCAAGGAGAGAAATGAGGACATGAGAGAGCAAAGACCACCCCCACCACCAAAGGTTCTCTGTTTAATATTTTATAAAGCCCTTTCTCATGTATTATTTCACTTGACCCTTACTACAACCCTTTGAGGTATTTTTATTTCTATTCTGCAGGTAAGGGAAACTGAGGTACAGGGAAATTAATTTACTTCCTTAAAGTCACAGCAATTGAGCAATTACACTCAATTCTTAAAAGAGTATATGCCTTCCCCAACCCCAGTAGGCCACCAAGAAAATGCTCTTATTAAAAGGCCTTTTTATAGGAATAGGTAATCTATCCAAATTATCCACATTTTAATATAGAACCATAAATTATCACTGTTTCTCTCTTGAGTTCCAGTCAATAACTAGTGAAATGACTTAAGGGAAAAAAAGAGTAAAAGCAGTCAGTTTGAATAATATTCAAGGGAGATAATTTAGACATGACGGTCCTGGGGGGTGTGGGGGGTGGGGGAGTATGCATCATCTTTGACGGTATTTTTGGTTTTGTTAGGAAGAGGGATGTCTACACCTACCATCCTTTACTTCCTTTTCTAGTCCTGTCATTTTCACCATTGATGGAAGGCTGCAGACGCACCAATCATTTCATTAGATCTGGAGGAATGAACTATCTCATTACCCAGGGAGAACAACATTGCATCCCTAATATTAACAAAAGAGAAAGACCACCAATTTGTATAGTTAGTGTGAGACTTTTCTCAATCCATTTCAAGGTCTTAACCTTCTTGTTCACTGTTACTGGGTTAGTATGGTATAGCTTTGCCAGCAGTCCTCAGCAGTGAGTAACTACAGATGCCATAGAAGGTGTACAAAATGTTGATTATACTTCATTTACTACCTTATATTTCCTAGTAGAAGGGTCAGCCAGTAAAATCTGTTTTTTCCTGGAAATTGTTAATGCTCTGACTGTAAAGTTTCCCAAGTACTCCAGCCATCTTTTCTCTCTAGACAGTGACACATTTCTTTAAATGCAGAAATTGTCTGAGATTATACTTTTTACTCAATAATTAGAAAACCAGAAAACTTTAGAACTGGATGCATTACAAATAATTTTTGAACTCATGAAAGAATTCTCTGTGGAGTTTCTTTCCAGGATCCTCACAGAACATTAGTTTATAGGCCTTTAATTATTTCACAGAGAGGTTAAAGGGGATACAGATATCTGAAAGCTAAAATGTTGGAGTCAGAACTGACTTTCTGAGAGTAAAATATAAGCCAATAGAAAGGAGAGGTCGACTCTCCAAATTACATTTATTTATTTAACTTTTCATGAACATGCCTTGCAGCAAGTGAAACATGCTTATATTTAGGTCAATATTAGGGCATTGTAAAGTTACAAAAATGAGTTTCTTTAACGGGTTTGAGGTGCTAGTTTTATAAATTTGGGAAGGAAAGTTCTAACTGTAAAAGTACTCTCCAGATAGTCAAGGCATATCTTATTTTGTAACTTTTCTTATGAATATTTCCTTTTTAAGGATAGCTTTTTGGGGTCCAGTCTGGCTGCTTGGGAGGCTGGATTCAGCTGTGGCTCTGGAAGGTTCCAGTTTCACTTTTAATGTAATAGGGTGGGGGAAGCTCTATGGACAGAGAAAAGCTGAGGTTACAGACAGATATCCGACTTCAGGTTTACAATCCCAGTTCTCATATCTCTATGGTATTTCATTTGTGTCTTGCCAATTTTGTAAGAGCTGGAAATGTACTTCAATTTATCCTGAAACAATTACATTCAGTAGAAGATAAATTAACTTAAGCCCTCTCACAAGGAGAATTTTTAGTGATCAGGCACATTATTAAAACACAAACATACACACATCCCCCACAACAATTATATCCACAACTTTGTGTGTATATATAATTATTCCACCAGTCAGTCAAATAGTGAGGAAAACAAGGTCTGTTAATCTTGTTCAAAACCTTAAAATAATACTTGGAATTAAACTTGCACTGTATTTTAGCAATGTAAATATCTTAGTGGAATAATAGTTCCTGTTAGGGAATTGAGGAGGACTGTACTATTTGTAAAGTCATATAAGATATCCTTTAGTCATGTGGAATTTTGATATCTTTTAGTTCTTCTCTATAATAAAAATAATTATGAAATTCATAAGACCAAATGCTGACCAAGTATCTTTTGCCTTTTATTTTTGCATCTGTAAGGGCATCACTACCAGGCATGTAACTTAGCTGGCTCTGTCAGCTCTCAGAATTCCTGAAGGCAGTGGTTTCATTGTTTCCCAGATAAGGCCCTGGTAGGCCTAAAATTGAAGAGAAGGGTGATCAAGGTATTTCCACATGCTGAAGAGAAGCTAAAGATAATATTGTAGCAGCTTATCTTTTAATTTTCATGTGCAATTTAATTCAATTATCATATGTAATAGAAAGGGAACTTAACACTGTAGGATTACACAGGAATAGGAACAGTCAAGACATTTGTGCTGCAGACTTCGCCTCCTAACATCCCTCACATGCAAAGCAAGAAATCAACAGTCTATTTTGTCAAACAGGTTAATAGTGGCCTTAACACAAAACCCCAGTCATTCCTCAGGATGTAGACTCTCCCAGAGTCCCCTCTATTTCTTTTGACTAAAACATTTAGTTTTCTGTGTTGTAATGATTTGTTTACATCTCCAGCTTTCCCTACCTGCAAAACTATCTGCTTTTTTAATGGCAAATACTGGGACATTTACAATGCCTAACATACAATGGGCTCACAAATCCTGGGTCAGTATATGAATGAATTAGTCAATAGCATTTTAAAAATAAGAGATTCAATTCATATAAAAATGTTAATAATCTTAATACAAGTGACTATTCTTGATTATGTCACAGATCTACATGCATTTTCTTTTTTAATCTTCATACTAACACAGGGGACTAGTATTGTTACCTGATTTAGAGATATAGGTAACTATGTCTTGTTATTAGGAACTTCCTCAAGATTGAAAGCAAGAATTAGGAACCCCATGTACCTAATTCCAAATGTATTTTCTTTATGTCATATTTTTCTGCATAATGCTATGAAAAGAAACTGAGAACTCTTCAGTAAAGTTTTTTGTAGATTAAGGTGCTTATTGTTTTCATTGTGATTATTACTGTAGTCTTACTAAAGCAAAAAGATAAAGACTACTAATATGTTTAAGTATTATCTAAAGAAAATGACATTATCTCAAACATGCTTTGCAAATAAATGTAGCCATACAAGTAGGAGGAGTGTCAGACTGTTAATTCCACCTTTGATGCAAAGTTGCATTTTTTCAGAGAATAACTAAATTATACAGTGTTTCTTTTCAATGATTGGACTTCTGAAAAGTGAGGTGAAGGAGAAACCCATAGGAAAATCATTTCTGATGTTGTCATTATTTTTCTTAAAATATTTTTTAGGATTTGGATGACATAAAATTTTTTGAACCATTTTTAATATGCTCTTGGTTAAATAGAAAAAATATAATAGAAATTCATTCATAATTCATCTATATTTAATTTAAAAATACTTTTTAATCAATATTTTTTTAAAAACCTAATTTACTTCTTTTATCATTAACATAAAAAAAAACACTAGACATTGTTAACTGAGCCATGACTAATGTACTATTTTTCCAAACAATTAGAAGAAGCAATTATACTTCCCTAATAAAGAGAGTCATATATTTTTTAGTATAATATACATGGCTACATATTTTAAGATTTAAAGTTGTATTAGCATAGAAAATCAACCAATGTAATACATCATAATAATATTTAAAAGCCATATGATCATCTCATGGATACAGAAAAGACATTAGACACAATCCAACCCCTTTCTTGATTAAAGTTAAGAAAAACACCCAACAAACCAGATAGAAGAAAACTTACACAACGTGATAAAGCGCATCTATGAAAGCCCCACAGTTAACAGCAAACTCAGTGGTGAAAGACTGCTTTCCCCTAAGATCAGGAACAAGGCAAGGATGTCTGCTCTCACAGCTTCTATTTAATATTGTACTGGAAGCAGAAGGAGAAACACAAATACCAGATAGTGTCACTTATATGTGGAATATAGACAATGAAGCAAAGGGTTAGATAAAACCCAAACCAATAATAAGCCCTGACTGTAGAACTGAGGCTACCAGAAGGACAGGGAGAAGGAGTGGGAAGAGAGCAGAGTGGGAAGGGTGCACAATGGACTGTGGTGAAGTCCATTGTGGTAGGGGTGGCGTGGTAACATATACTTGCAGAGTGTGATCAGATGCAGTGTTGGGAACCAATGGACTGTAAGGTCTAGCCAGGCAACTAGGGGGGAAAAAGAAACAAAAGGCATCCAGATTAGAAGGAAGAAGTAAAACTATCTATTTTCATAGATGACATGATCTTAATATATAGAAAACCCTTACGAATACACACACACACACACACACACGCGCACGCGCACACACACACACACAACTAGAACTAATAAGGTCAGTAGAGTGGTAAGATACAAGATCAATATACAACAATCAGTTCTATTTCTACACACCAGCAATGAACAATCCAAATATGAAATCAAGAAATTAGACTCCTCATATATTGCTGGTGGGGATATAAAATGGTAACCACTGCTGTGGAAAACAGTCTGGCAATTTCTCAAAAAGCTTAGCATAGTTTACCCCTGACCCAGTAAAATTCTCTTCCTCAATATATTCCAAATTGAACTGAAAATATCTGTCTACCCAAAACCTGTGTCATGAATGTTCACAGCCGCATTATTTATAGTAGGCTCACAGTAGATACTACACAATGTCTATCAGTTGATGGATGAATAAACAAATGTGGTACATCCATACAATGAAATATTATCCAACCATAAAAAGGAATAAGTACTGACACATGCTACAGTATGAATGAACCTGGAAAGTGGCACTCAGTGAAAGAAACCAGACACAAAAGGCTACATACTGTATTATTTCTTCTACGAGAAATCAAGAACAGGCAAATCCATAAAGGTAAAGAAGATTAGTGGTTGCAGAGAGCAGAAGTTCAGAATGGAAGGAGAGTGACTGCTCTTTTAGGAGCAGTGAAAATGCTCTAATATCAGATGGTGGTAATGCTTATAAATTTTTTGATTATACTAAAAACCATGGAACTATATGCTAAAAATTAAAGTGAGAATTTTATTATTTGTGAATATAATTCCAATAAGAAAGAACCAACAATAGCCAAATACAAACAAAAAACCATGGCTGATTATATAGGAATTTTATAGAATGAATATATTTCTTTTCAAGTATCCATCATTAAGCTGACTGTTTTTAAAGCCATAGCTTTAGATGGATGGGCATTGAAGAAAACAGTGCTTTCAGTGACTGTGGCTGTTGTTTCTGGCCATATACAGATGATCACAGATTTCTTAATGACTCCACATTCTGATAGAATCACAAGCCTAAGTTTTTAATAAATTAGTATTTCTACTTTGATCTTTCATATGAACATACTCAATAATGAAAGTACGTTTTATAAGATTCACCTAGAAACAAGAAAATTTCTGAAATGAAAAACATCTGAATGAATTAATTCAACAACAAAAGACTTTGGAAGAAAACATGCCCTAGCAACTGGCTTCTTGTACTACAATCAGGGGCTCATTTATCTTAAACAAGTCAACTTTTGTCACACCCTCTGCACTATATAGAATACTGAGTGACAGTCAAACAGAGCTGTCAAGAAAGAAGGAAAACAGTGGGAAATGTGAATTAGAATGAATAAAAAAAAAAAAAACTTTGTAAGAGAATGCAAAATAGTCTGTGACAAGGAATTTTCCTTTAAAACAACCAGAAGCTAAGTGAACACATTGAACAAGTGAATGTCAATGGGGTGAAAAGTACTTAATAATCCCTCACAGCATTTCTAATAGAATTTACCTGGCTCCCAACTAATTATAAAAACCCATCTAAATCCTAAAAGACATTGAACAAAACACCACAAAACCTGCCTTCATTCTCATGTCAAATGCTGCTTGACAGATAAATTGCTTACAAAATGAGTACTGCTGGTTTTTGCCTTCATCAGTTTCCCAGGTTCCTGCCCTCTAGTTTTGTTAATAGTTTTAGCAACATATTAAAAGATACACATCATTAATTCCACTTTTGCTACTCCTTTCTAAAATCATTTAAATTAAATAGGTACTAAGAAATTAGAAAATAGGTACTAAGAAATAGATATAGCCTCTTGTTCCCTCAGAGATTTTATCATAATAAGTTATTTTAGGTATTTGTGGGAAGAAAAAAATCCTCTTGATGACATCACTGTTTTAAGATAGCGCCTCAAGTATTTTAGGACTCTCTTGGGAGTTCTGTTCCCTGTCCTGCCACTGATTTGCAGCATTGTGACCTTGGAAAGCTTTAAGTATAAAAAGTAGTAAAAGTGAAATGATGAAAACAAAACCGAAATCAAATGAAGAGTAGAGATAGGGTGGGTCAAATGGTATGCAGCAACCAGTAACTCAGCACAGTGACCAGGCACCGATTTGGCTTGAATGAAATTTCAAATTATTTACTTAACTGTATACTGATACAGTTTCTTATATAGTGTTATATAGGAAAATCAAAGTTTGCTGGTGGACAAGAGCTGCAGCAAGAATCTAATGATATGTCGATTCACTTGCAACTGAACTGCTCTATATCTTGCAACTGAAGAAATGATGACTTAATAGAAGAGAGGAGCTAACTGGGTATTATAAAGTAAGGAAGTCTTAGACACACTGAAATAAACATCTTAAAATCGGTGTTTTATTTTATTGCATTGTATACATGCAAATATGAAATCAAATCATGCATATAACTTAGCTCTATTCACTCAGAGTATTTAACCAAATAGATATATCTGTTGGAGAGATGTCATTTTTTAAAATCCTGTTGTCAGAAATTATTTTTAAAATCCATGGGGGAAAAGAGCAAATGAACAGTTCTATGTAATGAAATAATGGTAGGGGAAAAATCTAACAATATGATCTCATCTAGATGTAATCTTCATAAGCCTCCTGGGAATTACAACTTTTAGTTCAATGTTACTTGCATTTTTAAAGCAGAATATTTATTATAGCCCCCAGGGGAAAGATGTATGGTGATACAGAAAAGAAGAAGCTACTTGATTTAATCTTGTGAAAATATTAGACCTTCAAAATCTATTTACTACACAAAATGTGTCATGATCCTGTTTTTGGAAGTACGTTCTTCAGTAATCTTGGTAGAAGAACTTTAGGTAATGTGAAGGATAAGAAGCAGCAGTGTTAAAGGATAAAATTTTAAAAGTAAATTCATTATTCTCATAGAGATATAAAATGAATGTCAGTTTTATATAACTCACTGATTAACAAGGGATCAATAAGACATTATAACTGGTTCAAATGAAAATTCAAAGAAATACACATATGTAGGCAAATAAAGAATACTGAAATGTATTTTAAGATAGATGTGAAATAGGACAATATTAAATATAATGATCAATTGCATTACACCAAACAAACTGATTTTCCTATCTATGTACCAGAATTATTTGCATTATTACTAATTTTTTACAACTTATGAGTTGTACAACAGTTCAAGGATAATAAAAAGCAGATATAACCTAGAAAAGTATGCTAGACAGAACACTCAGTCATTTGGGCAGAGAAGGGAGGGCATTTCTTTTACAATTTTACTTTATAGAAAAAAAAAATACTGTTAATTAGGACAATAGGCAGAGAAAGGATATTCTGATTGGTGTCTCCCAAAAGATTCTACATTTTAAGCACATGATTATATATAAAAGTAGTGCTGATCTCTGGACTCCCCAAAAAGAAAAAGATTTTCTTTATTCTAGAGAATCATTACTCTGATGGTTAAGAGAGAATCCTACCTAACATTACTCAAGAACACAACATTCAAGTCCTCAGTTACAAAAAACATACTGTTGAGCCAACAGAACTTTTAGAAAAGTGGGAATATTTAAGTGAGGTATTTTTTTTTTAAAGATTTATGCATACAAGTTGGGGTACAGCCAGAGGTGTGGGGCAGTGAGAGGGTACACCAGAGACAGAGTGGGGAGCAGAACAGGCAGATAGACCGAAGTACACTGCTGAGGGGAGCAGCGGGTGATTCAGGAGAAGTCTGCTGCGCCATGTGGGAATCTCCATGGCTGAGCATCGAACTTGTGTCACCACTGCCGACAGCTCCACAGCGCAGCGCTTAACCATTGTGCCACAAAGGAGGCCCTTAGTGAGGTGATTTTATTAACAGTGTTTTAAAGCTCAAAGATGATAACTGCAATTTATTTGAAAGGTCCAAGTTATACTTTTTTTTGCCCTGGAGCAGTTTTTTTCCTTTCTTTCTACAGATGGGTACATTCGGAGTTTGATTTTGCTTTGTTTTGTTTTGATTTTGAACAATTATCTAATCTTCACAAAAAGAGCCAAGATATATGTTGAAAGATAAATCATAAAACTTGATTTTAGTTATTAGTTCTAGTAATATTACAAAACAAAAATCTGCTGAGTCATATCATTTAAAAACCTTAGAATTAATGCTTACAAGTTAGAGTACACCAGTTTGGTAGCATTTGGAAATTTTAAAAAAATTTTTAAAATTTATATCTTTTACATTATTGCATATTCCCTGTAGGTTCCCCACCACCAATTCACCCATGAACCATCACCATAGTACCTTGTGCTCTTTTCTCCCCCGTTTTGAACCCGTTTTGAATACAAGCTGGGGTGTAGGCCATAGGTGTGGGATGGTGAGAGGATTCACCAGAGACAGAATGGGGAGCAGAACAGACAGATCTACTGAAATACGCTGCTAAGGGGAGCAGCGAGAGAGGCAGAAGAGGTCTGCTGTGCCATGCGGGAATCTCCCTGGCCGGGTATCAAAATCGTGCTGCAGTGGCTCTAGATAGCTTCATAGTGCTGTGCTTCATGCATTGTGCAACCAGCGAGGCCCTGCAACTCCTGATTTTTTATGGTAAATAGTATGTATGATGGTACAGATAAACTGCCATTTAGATATATAAATCAAAGCTTTGGTTGGGGTATACAAAATTTTGTACATGAAAAATGATAAAAAGTCAGCAATTTGACTCTTTAAAATGTACCTGAATCATGGCACAAGGCAAGGATGTCCACTCTCACCATTACTTTTCAATATAATACTGGAAGTCCTAGCCAGAGCAATTAGACAAGAGAAAGACATTCAAGGGATCCAAATAGGAAAGGAAGAAATTAAACTGTCTCTATTTGCAGATGATATAATAATATATATACAAAACCCTAAAAACTCCATAGGAAAACTACTCAAAATAA